>MU968359.1:57663191-57935691 GCA_034641835.2 Pinus albicaulis | reverse complement strand
TAACGATGTTTTAGGTTTTATGTCGATGAATGTGTGGTTGTATCTTGACTCTAGGTAGAAAATTCATACTATACAATTCGATAATAACAAATGAGCGGAACAGTCTTGATACAAAGTAATTTATCAAAGGATACATTCATGATGGATGATGTCGCGGGATGGGATGGTTTCATGTGCAATTGAGTGGTGGGAGTCCTTAGAAATTGGAGTTATCTCCCTAATTGAGAGAACCATTAAAATTAATAATACGGTCCAAGTTCACCTTCAACATACGAGCTAAAAAGATGGTGACATTGGGTCCTCCTTTCAGGTAATTTTAGTCAGCCTAAATATATAAATCCCAAATATAAAGGGAGAGGGTTGTTTAGGTTTACATACCCTTGTGTGTATTCGGATTGATTCGACCCCTATTCTTGTCTCATTAAGACGGAGTTCAACCCTCAGCATCAAGGTGGACCCTCATGAAATCCTGTAAATAGAGGGCCACTGTGGAGCTCATTTGGTGTGAGAATCACCATAAATGGGGAACCCACCTCAGCTCATTCAGACACATTGGACAGTTCTATTTTCTTCTTGTATGCTTTGTCATGTCTCGCACATGTTTGAAAGGAGTTTTCAAATTAAAGATGAAACTGGAAGCTGGCTTCGTTGGGTTTCTTGATGTTGGTGTGAAACTCTCTTAACCTTTTAATATGCTTTCCTTTATTAGAATAGATTGTTATATGGTGGCATCTAAGGTACCATAATTTATAAAACTTGAGATATTATAAATGGCAGATTGAAACATAGAAGATATATGGTTCTGGCCTCTCAAATAGGCATGAAGCACATAGTGCTATGATGGTAGCTGAGGACCCATAGTCATACAATTCACCATTGTTGTCTCCAAGGCGGTGAATGAGCACTCAAAGAAAAGACAGCTATGCTCACCCATAACCATGGGCACGAGTGCTACGGTGGAACTAGGACCACAACACAGATACAGTGTTATAAAGTGGTGGCTGGGGATTGGAGATGAAAATGACTGAAGTTACCTAGTGAAACATTGTGACAATAGTATACGGTAATAGTGTCAGCTGTCAATTTCTTTTTTATTTTTAGATGTTTGTTGAATGTTTTAATTCATTTTGAGATATAGATCCAGCATGCTCTATTTGCATGGTCATTTGATAATAAATGAATGGAAAGATAATTTGAAAAGTTTACCACAATGGGTTTCCCTAATTCTGGTAATCTTGGTGTCTCTCTGTCTCTGTGTGCGTTTCTTCATATGTTCCTTTATGTTCCACTACGAGGACGATGATGATCATTTCATTTTTTCATTTTCTACACAGTTTATGGTCGATGAATAATGATGTAAATATAGACAGGTATTAGATGTTGTCGGTTGGGCTTAATGTCATTAAACAGAAATCTTAACTATCAGAAAAATATCTGTTGGCTCTGTGAAAAATTTCTTATAAACTACGAGTTCCAGGAACACTTGCCATTCTAATTTGGGCGGGAGGAAATAAGGGTGAAATGCCCCCTGGACTGGACTATCATCCCAAGGCAAGGATGAAGAAATTCCCAGTGGTTGGAAAAGGAAAAGGAAAAGTCTCAAACCAAACAGAGTCCTCAGGGAAGAAATATAAAAATAATTAAATGCTTCATTGTCATGAATGAAATTATCAAAGGTTAGACCAATAAAATTGTTTTGGAAGGAATCTGAATGCTACATTTTATCAAAAGCCACACTACCCTCAGTTTGGACTATAATTTCAAACATATGTAGAGTGAGGTGGTAGCTTCACATGTCAGACAATGGAGGTCATGAGATGCATCAAACAAAGATTATAAAGTGGAAATTTTAGGCAATAGAGTCACATATGTTTATGATACTGAAAAAATAAAATATTTTGATATGTTCATTGAGCAGTCCCCATGTGCTGGTCAGCAAGCATGAAAGTGATATGAATAGAAATATACTTGTTGGATTGTTTCTTGATAGGATCCTTCCTGATCTCTTGATAAATATGGATGCCATCAAAATCTCGTGATCATTTTCATTCAAGTCAAACGCATATACAGTGTTGATATCACCATTTACCAGGATTATATTTTGTAAATGGATAATCATTTACTCACATACGTTTAATGAACAATATCCTTAATTTCATAAAATATTTGTCAAGAGGAAGTTTGAGTTTCATGAGAATGGGGTGATTAATCATCCTTCTTGACAGAGGGATTGGTGAAAAAATGTAACTAAGAGTTTCTGTTTTAATTTGCCTTGATTATTCATTTTAATTTCCACATAGGCGTAACTTGGATATAGTTAACTTGTGATGGCTTGTCATGGATTAACTTTCAATAGTCGAGTTGGAGGAGTTCAGGGATTTATTTAAGCATGTGTGATTATGACCATTTGTATGTAATAAAAGTGATAATCTATCAGGATTTTTAGTTATTAGTTCTAGTAACAGAGGAACCATTGGAAGGTTGGTTCATGGGTGCAACAAATGGAATGTAGTGATCATTGAGTTCATTAGATATTCAACTCCCAATATATAATTCTTGTGAGCTCAAGTTTAGTTACCCACCTGCGGTGAAGATTCCAGGCAATTAACATGGTACTTATAGTAGTCTTAAATTTTCAGTGTTGAATACGTTGGATAAAGTCAACCTTGGGAATTGACATAATCCATTTGGTAGAAATTCCTAAATAATAAGGGCCTAATATCTAGAAATTTTACAAGAAATATGGGCAAGAAGAGGTATAAATTATTCATTGTGGGTCAGATATTCTCCATAAGAAGAGGGATAAGGTATTCACTTTTGGGTTATTGCTTAGTTGAGAAAAAATTGTAGCCTGGCTCCCCATCAATTAAATACAAAGCATGCATTGTGGTTTTAATGATTTCTTTAACATGAAAATATTGTGTGCATGTTATAGCCGTGGATTAGTTGGAAGGATAGGAAAAAATGTCCCTTCAAACACTTAAAAAATGGCCATGATGGTTTAGTGGAAAAGTACCTTCCTAAAGTTTCCTTCAAGCAAAGATTGTCCAGTTGAAATGCGAAATTCATGTTCAACAATCATGATGAAGACTGGTGGATAGTAATTAGAGATGATATGCAAATATAACTCCTGCATGGGTGGTTCTACACGATAATGATTGTGATAGGGACATGAAAAGAGATTCAAGAGTTCAAATCCCTTTAGACAAACAAACAAAAAGGATGGGGACAAATGCCATGTTAATTAATATGTTGTGGAATATGAAGAGTATTTGTGTCCTGCTAACTATCTTGGGGTTATGTAGTTTTAGGTACGTACACGTCATCCTAATATGTTTTGGGAAGTCTTATGTTCATGAAAACTTTCTGTTTGTCAAGGCTTCATCACAATGCAATCACAAGATGATGCAACAATGCGAAAGTCTGTGGCACTCTACTAAAAATCAGAATTTATTAAAGGATCCGGAAAAAACGGGAGAGTGGCGAGGGTAATATTGTGGAACTAGACTAGAACTGATAGAATTAGCGGTCCCTATAGTTTCAGTTATAGTCTGGTTTGGTGATTCCATAATGGCTAAATTTGGTCTTGTATTGAACTAACCTTAAACATAAAGTCATGAATTCTCTATAGTGACAATTCAAGATAACGAAGTGGTTATGAATGTGTCCTGAAAATATTAAAATTTTAATAAAAAAAAGCTTAAAGAAAGAAAATATACCTTTTGAAGACTTTCTAGAACTAACCCTAGTAATTAATGGTAATATTTAATTTTTCACGATAAAATTAAAATTTGCAACATTCTCATATCTTTCCTTTTTGAAAAATAGATAAGGATAAGTCCAACTTTTGCTTAGTTTTTAATATGCTTGTTACTTATTTGATTAACGAGAGTTTTCCAGTACTGTTAGGTTGGATCGAAATCAAATTTTAGATCCATTAAAATTAAACAACGTTAAATAATTTCATGGTTTCGAGATTATTAAGTTACAAGGTTTCCAGATTCTATGATGTATGATGGTATGGAATTGGCATTAGATAAGCGATGGCTTGTACCCCATGATGGTAGTTGCATTGATTATGTTGGAAGACTCTTTGTCATGAAAAGAGTGTCTCTGTAAACGAGTGAAGGTGTAAATTTTCCTTTGATATGTAACCGGAGGAGTTTCAACAATCAGTAGGCATAATGGCTTTCTAAATGCATATGATAAATTCTAAATTCTAAATTCTAGGCTCTGGCTAAATATTTGCTATGGTTACTGTGACAGCGTAGCCTTTGGTTGGACTCAGGAGGTAATTTAGAGCCCCTTTGTTGATTTTATTTGGGTTCAAAGATGTATTTGGTTCATTTTGTTTTGTTTATATGCACTCTCTTACTAGGGAATGAAAACATTGTATGTTTGTGTGATTCGGGTTCCTTCAACTACGGGATGTGAAGACCTTTTACATTTGTAAATATTAAGCAAAATATTTTAAAAAGAGCATAAAAATGACACGCCAGCCCGTGGCAGACAAGGAAAGCAGAGTTGCAGTCATCAAATCAAGAACAAGCACATTTGAGTTCACCTAGTGTGAGCTACGTCTCTAGACTCATTGTTAAGATATTAGTGGAGGAGCAGCTTATAGCATAGTCTATAGTGATAATGATGTTGTGGAATGACAATGCCGTCATAATAGGGACATAAACCCCTCGGGCTAAAGGTGGTTTGCTGCCCCTCTCATGAGGAAATTTCTCCCCTAGTAACTCTCACTCAAAATAGCTTTCATGTAACATGACAGCTAATACTTTATCTCACAATAATGTCATGACAGCTCATAACATAGTAATAACATGTAGGTGTCTGGTGTCATCATTAAGTAAAATATAAAATGGTGGCACCAATGCATGTTTTCACCTCTATATTCAGATGAACCAAAAATAAAGCTCATTACAAAAATATTTTTCACATAAATTACATGACGAGCTAATTAAACAAACTGATACATCAAATACATTGTTCCCAGCATAAATAAAGAAATCTAGGCCTTTGAGAATCACCATATTTTGTGCTTTTGAAAAATATTATTCTTCGTGGCTAAATGAGAATCCTCCTCAGATGGGATATTTGATCAATGTCATCTGATCATGTGAGAATTTTGAAATTTAATTATAAAGTTAGTTGCATTCGTATGAAAAATTCAACCTCTAGAGAGATCTTTTAGTTCTTGGGTATTCTTCAAAATTCCTCATTGTGGAGTGTGATATTTTTTATTATATGGTAGATACGGTTCACGATCATGCTTTGTCATGAGAAATTCCTATCAAGAATTTGACTACAAGCAAATGCTCATTAAATAATCTGAAAAATTTACCTCCCAATTCCTGGATTTCGGGGTTCCTCTTTGTCCTGAGTGAGTTCCACCTATCATGGTTCCATACTTCTGGTTTCCTCCTTCTACTACTCCGTATTCCTCTCCCTTTTAATCGTTCAAACAACATCGATTCATGTCTTTGTGAAGGAGTGTTTTTGGGGTCAAATGGTGATGAGGTTGGTTAAAATGTTAAATATGATGGAGGAAAATGGAGGTTTAAGTCTCACACGACCTATTTTTAACTCCATTGTGTAAAATCAGTTTTTAATTTTATATTAAATATACATGATTCATTCATCATCGATGCTTTTATGTAGCGAAGGTGGTCATCTTGTATCTTTGTGGCTTGGACATTCCTATAGTATTGGCACATTGTTGAAATGGTTTGATGACACCACATGTACTTCGTTAGTTTGTGTCTGAGTTTCGTGACCATGTTGGAAATGTTTAAAATGATATATAGATTTCCTAAGCTGCTAAATTTTTGGTGAGCCTTTAATTAATATGTGTTTTTGGGGGTCGTCATTTGTGGAGGTATCATGTGGGTGAGGTCAACGGATTCTGATATGGGTTGAATCTGCTTGGTCCATAATAGCTGTTTGTTATATATATGTATATTGTGACATGTTTTGATACATGGTGGTTGAAATTTAAATTAGAATTGATAATTTGTTGACACTTCTTTCAATATTTTTGTTTTGTTTAAGTATTGCTTATTTTTTCTTCTCCAAATTAAGGGTGTGAGGAAAGTTACTCTCCATGATTCTCTTTCTGGGAAGCTGACACTGGCACCTCGGTGTCGATCAAATTTTGGGACCAGGCACAAAACATTTGCTTGGGCCAAAGATTTGACCAGATCTCTCCTTGATACCAGGAGGTTGATTAGATGTCATTAACATGAGCAAGATGGGCAATGAGCACTTGACTGAGATTCCTAGTTCAGAAATTTGATCATTTGCTTTGAAACTATACTAGTAACCTGCTGACATTGGTGTATACAGAATACAAGTTGTTGTGTATAATCAGTTTGATTCTTGTAGTTCTGGAGTAAATGAATATAGTTTTACCCTAAAAGTTTGAGGTTGTGTATTTTTGAGAAAGCCTTTTTATATCTTTTTTTAAATTTGGGTTCACATTTTGGTTATTCATATGGATGGATAAATTTCCATAATTTTCCTAAATTTAGAATTCTTACTATATTTTTGGGTAACTAAATTTTAATTCTAAATTTTGTTGGCTCTAGTCTGGTTCAAATTTTGGGTTTGAGTTTTGATAGCATGGAATCGGAAAATTTCCCATTGTTGTACCTCTTCATGAGTAATTTTTGTATAAATATAATCAAGGATACCTTATATTTATGGAAAACAACTATGGTGAATTAAGATCAAAGTGTAATCGGTTTCAAATCCCAGAAATAAAACATAAATTTTAGGCTTGCTTTTATGTTCTTCTAGATAAATAAAATACTTTATATTCACAAATTTTTGTATTTAAATTTGATATGTCAATTCATACCACCTACTTTCCCTCAATTTAGAACATGTAAATTCTTGTACAGTGCAGTTCCATAAAATATAAGTTCTTTTCTAGTCAAATTTATTGGATACAATACAAAAAAATGTGTCAAATGTTATTGTCCCATTAGCTTCTCATGTTTTTATATTTACAGAACATATCTTATAAAATATTAATATCAAACAATATTAGTATCTATGAACTTGGTGTGATGTTTTCTTACCTGGGTCTTTACTTACCACTTTTGCATGGCTATCATCATTCAAATCACCACCACCACATTGTATTGTTCCTTGTATTGCTAGTTTATTTAGTAAATATCTCCTAGCTGGGCATGGTAACTTCATTCAGTGCTTACCAAACTCTGTATTCAACATTATTATTTTAGTTTCAAATTCTAATTGTTAGCAGTTTCTTTGATTTGACTTGAGCATTTACCGATGTTTCATGGATATCCATGATTTAGTTCATTGTTCATTGGACTTGCCTTGAAGAAAGCGCAAATCTGTCATAAACTGGATAACAATTTTGAAACAATGATTTTCTACTGAAGATACATTATTTTCATTCGTCAAAAATATATATTTTAGGAGCTGAACAAGTCCATTATGGTTCATTTTCACCTACTTTCCCCTGTCTATCATTTTCTTATTCAATGGAGAAAGTTGGTTTTTGGTAATTTCAATTAGTTCTACTCTGGTGGTGTTCGTCCTGTTATGTTGATGTCCTTCTAAAATCTTGGTAGGTATTTGAAAAATAACCATTGGTGCATATTTAAAGTGGTGTCATTTTGACTATGTCCACAGGAACATATATTGAAAGTTTGAAGATGTGATGTGATATCTGTATGATACTTTTCTTATTCTTAATTTATATATTTGAAATTTGTATGGTATGAATTTTACTAATTAATTCTGTATTGATAATTACAAAATTGAGGAGATTACGTGTCAATTGCACATATTGTTTATACTACAGGATCCTTGAAACGACATGATTTAAAATATATTAAATAAATGTTCTATAATATGATTAGGAAACACATTTTATTATGTCTTTTGGAACAAGGTTGGGACTCTTCTAGTTTTCTTTAAGAATCATAGAAAGCAAAGTGTCTTCAATGTGACACCTTCATGCAACCTCCATCTACTAGAATAATATTAGTGATTTTGTTTTTCATAATGAGCACTATCTTTGTTTTGAATGTGAGTTGGTATTTTGAATTTACATCTATGTTTATTTGGAAACATCGTTTGTTTTCCTCAAAATTTTCCTTTCTATAATTATTTTATAGGGGTGTTTTATTTTGAGTTTTTTTTTTTGTTAAGTAGCCTCAAGTTAGTCCAGAGATTTGATCGAAGCTTAACTTTGTGGCCAAGAAACTTCACGACATAGAGAGCATTACAATAATAAGTTTGATTTCCTAAAATTATCATATTTTAATTATCGATATTTAATTATATTATTTTGATTCTATCGGTGTTTCTTAAATATAAATGACTAACATTAAGTCATGGAGAACTATTTATAAAAACACTAAGAAAATCGCATGTGTAGAACTCTTGACTGTAATTTGGGTTGTTTTGGCTGGGAATTTGTAGTCAAAATTGTCAAAATCGGCAAAATTGTCGGCAAAATCGGCAAAATCGGCAAAATCGGCAAAATCGGCAAAATCGGCAAAATCGGCAAAATCGGCAAAATCGGCAAAATCGGCAAAATCGGCAAAATCGGCAAAATCGGCAAAATCGGCAAAATCGGCAAAATCCGGCAAAATCGCCAGCAAAATCGCCAGCAAAATCGCCATCCATCGCGCGCGTTGGTATCAGCCAGGCGTTTGCGCCAGCTGGCTAATGGCTGCACCGCATTTCCTGCGCCACTTTTAGCGATATAGCACTGCGCCGCCACGCACTACGCCATAAAGCCTTGCGGTGCGCCAGCCTGCCATGCCGTACCTTTCTTGTGCCACCTTCGCGTGGTACCACGGCGTAATGAAGGCAAAAGTAGCACCGCCATTATTGCGGCTTGTCTTTGTGTAGTAAAGCCCTTCACAGGCGAGAAGTAAAAATACGAGAAAATAAGCAATATAGCCCACATATTACAACAAGAAGTCAAGTTACCAAACGGATGATAAAGCTGAAAGCAAGGATAAGCCTAATGAAATGTTTCTTCAAGGCGAAACAACTTTTCTCTACAACAGGGGTTTATCGGACATTTCAACAACAATGCATAGTAAAGAATTTGATTTCCCACCTGCAAGAATTTTTTCTGGTTAATTGTCTGTGTGGCTATTATTAAGATAATGTTTTATCTTCACTTGGGCTACTTTAGAAATATTTTGAAGAAGAAAATGAAGGAAAAATTGGAATGCGAGAAACGGGGGAACACAATCCTTGGCCGGTGAAGATGGAAATGATTATGAGAAACAACCAAATGTCGCATGTGAGCATTCTAAGGGGCACCTAAGTAGAAATAGGCACATATATCTCAAAAATGTCATAAGTAAGGGCTTAGCAACAACGAATTGTGAATATCCGTAACGAGGAAGATAGTATATTTAGAAAGGTGTTAATGGCCAGTTATGTTGTTGGTGGTGAGCGGAAAGCCAAAGTCCTCTCGGAAGATATGAAGGGCAGCCCGGGGACGACAGAGGACAGCTCCTTTTCAATGATCTTGTGTGTGGTCCAACACAGGCCCTGGACATGACAGCTTCAAGATTATAAGCAACAAGGTGGATTTATGATTTATTTGTGTAACAGAAACTCAAAAGAGAAAAGAATATAAACGCCTTGATGAGCCCACTTGGGGGGAAACCTCCAATACATTACATAAATAGGTAATTCTTGGATATTTTGTTAAAAACTGTATTTTATATATTTGCGAGTCCATGAGGCCATAATGGGCTCCTAGTGAGCCTGATATAATCCTATTTGACCTATGATAATAAATTTAAAGGCACAATAGCAACAAAATGAAGTTACGAGGTTTAATAATAATAATAATAAAGAGGTTACTAGCAATAATAAGGGACTATACTAGTGATACAGAGCCTAACATGCCCCTCTCCTTCAAAAAAGTGTTGTCCTCAGCATCGTCAGCTACGGTGTACATGTAAAATTCTCATATACATATGAATCTTCGGTGTGATGGATCTTCCACTTGGTGAGATTCTACAAATTGATACGATTGGTAATTTTAATAGGGTTCTTGTTTCATGACCACTTTGGGTTCCAATATGATTTTTCCTTCCTCATCAGGTTCTGGCAATATTATTTGTTTGGAAGAGATTTTCACCTATAACCTTCTTTAAGCATAAACATGGAAAGCGGGATGTACTCGTGAAGAAGAAAACGAGAGGCTCCAATTGTGTCTGTAAGACAGTCTTTTGCAACACCTTGCTGGAGATAGCATTGCTGGTGATAATTTAGTATCCTTCTTGGCTTGCTTGAAGGGACATTTGTTTGTAGTTATAGTCGTAAAAATATAATCTCTACTACATCAAAACTTTTCTACAAGGCTACCGTGTTGATGCGCACCATTGTTTCATTAAGGTTGCTTTCGATTAGGGTTATCTTTAAGACTTGGAGAACTTCTTCTTGATGCTCGATGTGATATTCAACCGAACCTTGATTTCTCTTGAATGATGTGGTGACGGTTGGTGGATGATATCCTCAAGAAAGTCTACAAATGGGGTCATTTCTTACCGGTATGGAAGGAAGTGTTATATAATGACAGAGTAACCATAAAATGGTATAATGTTTTGGTGCCTGGATATAAACTTAGCGAAAGATATCCTTCCAAACGTTTATTTACGATCAAGTTTGACTGTCGGATTGAGATGATACAGATGAGCATAAGCTAATTGAGTGCCAAAACAAGAAAATAACTCCGTCAAAAATTTCCAGGTAAAACTCGGATCTCATCGCTCTGATAACCCTTGAGCTTCCATGTAGCTTTTGGTTTATCCATAAATGTCGTATGTTATGCACACTTTAAATGGATGGAATAATGCACAAAAGTGTACATACTTGAAAATGAATCTATCAACTACCACCATGATGACACTCTTTCCTTGGGAGCTTAGAAATTAAAAGCTGTGATAAAATCATTTAAATCTCCTCCCAACGTTGACACAGGAATGGTTAAAGTTGCAAAATGGGGTCTTAATTGTTTCACTTTATTCTATTGTAAAATGAAACATTCAAAAACACAAAATTTTGAATGCTCAGTTTAAGGCCATCCCAAAAAATTCTTTCTTCACTGTGGTAAGTTTTAAAATCCTAAGTGTCCTCCTACGAGAGAAGTGTGCAATTCAGAAGAATCTTTTTAACAGTTCAGGAAATTCTGCAAAGATATAAGCAATCTTTGCTTGTAAAGATCATTTTTCCAACTAAATGTGTCAGAATCTTCGGATCTTATTTCACAGCACTGAATGAGTGTCCACTTTATCTTTTGTCCTTTATTACATTCATCTCTTGCTTTAGTTGTCAATTTGGTTGGATAATAGAGAAATAGCACAAAGCAATGCTTCCTCTTGTTATTTCTTGAGAGTGCTCTGCAACAACATTAAGCTTTCCTTTTTTGTAGATTATTTCAAGTCACTGTTAACATCTTTGTGGCCCATTTTTGTGCTCTTCGTAGTAAATGTTCAAAAAAGTGTTTGCAAGACTATCTTCGTCGGGTTTTACCACCTTCAGAAGTCAATATTTCCCATTGAGTAAGTTCGCTGTTTTCTTTAGTGCATGTACGGTATTGCTATTTTCAGCCTACGCAAATAGGTTTATGTAAATACTTGCTCACCTTTGATTGGACACGACTTTTCAAAAGCAATGGGTCTTCATTTATGGCCTTAAAATTGCACTAATTCCATTTCACGAGCATCACATTCTTTAATATGAGGGTTTTGGCAGTACGGTGTAGCTAAGACCGGTGCTAGGCACGTGCCTCCTTAAGACGTTCTAAAGCCTTGAATTGCTTCAAGAGTCCTTGAAAAATGCATCTTTCTTCAATAGTGTTAAGGTGCTATATTCTCCCATAATTGTTAAAAACACAGTAAAATGCAAATTTTATAACAAAGAAATCTGTAACTTCTTTATGTGGTTGTGGAAATTTCCATTCCTTAATAGCTTTTAATTTTGTTAAAAGATCTTTAACACTGTAACAGAATACGATGACTGAAGTCTTCCACCTCTTATGCTCCAAAGAAACATTTGGATTTTTGCATATAAATTGTTTCTCACCCATAATGGTTAAGGCACCATCAACATATTAACATAGTCTTTGGAACCTCTTTTATAGATTAGTATATAACAAAGAAAATACTAGCATAAATTTTCTAAGGAAGGGTTTGAAAATGGAATTCATCAACCTTGAAATGTGTAGAGAAATTCGTGGTAAGACTAAAAACTGTTAAGAACATTCATAAACCCTGGGTTAAATATTGTTTTTGGAATATGCGGTCTTCATTCTAATTGGTGATATCTGAACGAGAGATCCAACTTGGTAAAATCGGTGCTCCATCTCGATTGTCCAATAATTCATCGATCACGGAATGATGAAGGAAGTTGCTTGTTTAATGGTGAGCTTATTGGGCTCCTATAATCCGGACAATCGCTGTGGTCACATCCTTTCTTGTCCTTTCAAAACTACGAATGAAGAAAGAGCTTTGATAAGGTTGGATACACTTATCTAACATTTCTGCAAATATTATAGCTAATTCCGCTCTTTGGAAGTAAGGATATCTATAAGGGCGTGATGTTTGGAGGAACCTTCACAGGAATCCAAATGAATAGCATAGAAAGTGTGATCATGAATAAATTGGGAGGTCCTTTGAATTTCAAACACACCAGATGATTGTCAAGAAACTTGTTGTGGAATGCGGAAATAGATGATTTTGATGTCAGGAACTGTTTGGCTGTAATTAAATTCGCCTGCGTTGTTCTTTCTTTAGAAGCTTTGTCATGACATTAAAACTTATTATCCTTCTTGGCTTCCTTAATACAAAAATAATTGACTTCCTTTCCTTAAGAAAAAATTTCCAAAAAGTTTGAAAATTAAAAACTCACATACAAAAGATTACAACATTTGTACTCTAGTACAACATCAACACTATCCAGAATGGAAAGCATTGGACTAGTCAGTATGAAAACACCATGGTTGACAACCCATGGCATTTCTGAACAATTCATGATTACTCATTTGCAACCATCATATGACATTCGTGGTCATGGGTATAGAAGTAGTTTAATTCCTTGACTAGCTTATGAGAATAAAATTACTTGTGATTATTACTGAATCAATCAACACTATTACCTTTTTCTTCTTGATTTACAATGTGTATCTTGAGAGTTTGAGGTGGTAATTCTGTAACTGTAATTATGATATAATTGAATTCATTTCTTCCTCTTCTAGGTTGGTTCTTTATGGTGTATATCCTCTTCTTGTTCATTTTCTTCTTTCTCTTCTGATCTGTAAAATAATTTCTTCTCAACATACTTGACCTTTAGTATTTTCTCTAGCGTATGACTGTATCTTTTATGCAATTGTTGTAGTGTCCAACCTTAGGTTGTGGAAATCTAGGCAATGCTTAACCTTGTACTTTATAAATTGGTGGTAGGCTTCCTTATGCATCATTATTTACATTCAACTTTTCTTGCCAACTGAATGCACCTTCTCAATGAATCCGGTTCAAAAAATGAACTTCATGTTGGATGTTATCCTTTGAAAGTACCTATGAAAAGATCATCATATATTATTTCTGGTTACTCAGTTGCCATATATTAAATTTTAAGTCTCAAATGTCTTCCACTAAACCTTTTGTTTGAGTTATCAATTGTAGCTAAAGGGTGACACTCTTTGTATCCTCATAATGTGCTATCTCTCATTATAAAGTAGAAATTGACTGAAAGTGACAAAAACACACAAAGACAAAATATCGATACCATACAAATGTATTTTAATTTAAATATAAAGTTACAATGGCTTTATTTGTTGTTTTGCATTATGGAGATAAAATATTGCTCCATATGTAGTATCCATGTTACGGGGATCCTTTCCACCAAACTTCCTCATATCACATTTTTGGAATATGGTGGTTCTTCCCTCCAGCAGTGAAATTTGTAAAATCACGATTAACATTTGTTTTCATTCTCATCATGAGTTTCCTCTACTATCTTTTGTTAATTAAGTATTCTTGTATCATTTCAGCATGAATGTCTAGGCCCCAGATCTTTCTTCTTTCCATGTTGTCTTTCATTGTTTCACGATCTTAGCTTCCATGTCATCCATCACAATCCTTTACCTTTAAAACTTCATTTCATTTTTGTTGTTCTTTGCGAGAAAATTGTTGCACTTGCTCTTGTAATTTTGATATGTCTGTATTTTATTCCTTAGTGTTAACGAGTCATCGTGAGCACTTCAAAGGCTTGATGGGTGTTGAATTCTTTTTAGGGGCCATTTTAGACTCCAATATTAAAGTATCTATTCTCTGGGTAAATACATAAATCGTTAAACGGATTCTTCAAAAGCAAGACTTAGCAATACAGTGGAAAAAAAATACACACCTTTTACTTGCTTTTGAGGCCGATATTGAAATTGTATTATATATGTGATTGTGGATCTTCAATATACAAATTCTAATATTGATAGCCCTCACAGATTCTCTTTTGAATACCAGATGGGCACAGTTTACGTTCTATCAAAGACAAAGTTGTGTCAAATGACCAATGTGGGCCAGGTTCGATGAAACGAACTTGTACGACTTGTGATATTAATTTACCTTTGTGCTTTGTCTCTAAAGGTGTTAATAAATAAGTCTGTGTGTTCTGTACTTTCGGCACTTCAATACGATGCCAGAGAATTAAACAGACTTTTCCCCGATCACCTCTTTGAGATGGGTCGGGGCAGCACTAACTGCACGGATCTGTATCTCCAACAATATTTGCAGACAAGCTCTGAAATTTTTGGCAAATTTTATCAGGATTTTCAGCTTAGCACCATCACAATTCAGATTCTGAACAAGAAAAAAAAGTTGTAGCACAAATTCATGAAGACTTCTTTGAGAACTTTTAAAAAGACCTAACTTCTGGATATATCTATGAAAATGTTATGAACAGACTCTTGAATTTTTAGAAAATCTTATCGAGTTTGACTTTGCCTAAAAGAATTTCAGCTTCTGAGCATGGTAAGAAAAAAAATTATCAATGTAAAATGTGGTGACCGTGGTGGTGAAACCCTGAGAATCCAGCTACGGTACCAAATGTTGGTGACAAGCTTGAAGGAAAAGAATATCACGCCTTGTAAATGAACCATTTCAAGGGGGCAACCTCCAATACATTACCCCATAAATGGTGTAGTTCTTGGATGAGTACTAATTTACAAAACCTCCTTCATATGTGGAGTCCATGGAATATAGCCATAATCTGATGAGCCTGATGTAATCCTAGCAAAACTATAATAATTTAAAGGTGAAAATAATAACAAAATAGGGGTTACAAGGGTTTAATAATAAAAACAAAGGTTACTATTAATAATAAGGACTACTATGGTGATGTCGAACTACGGTGATACTATTCAAGGATAAACACGAGAATAGAAAGAATATCCTCCTGCTATGTGAGAACAATTGAATTATATGTTCAATATATTCATAATCGGGAATGCAGGATTATGGTGGAAGAGGTGAGAACAAAATTTTAAGGATCCTAAGATTTGTGGTCGAGAGAAGGACCATGGTCTTGCAGATCACTGTTAAACATGATGATCCTGGGCTTCAACTTAGCGAGAGGGATACAGGAAGGATCAAAAACATTTAAGTTGCCCACAGAGTCTTATCTGGTTGTCATGGAAATTAATTAGAAAGATTGTGAATGGTGATGACAAGGACAAACTAACAAAAATGGATACTGGGTGGCCGGTGCCAAGGTTGTCTCCATCATTTGGACTTTCGAGATAGAAGAAGAATGGGAAAAATGTAATGAAAAGGAAGCAATGGCTAGGTACTATTTCGGGTTTGGGAGTGAAAGATACGAAAGATGGTCATAAAATGAGGAAGCAAAATAAAGACCATAAGTTAGATAACAAGTTACATAAAATCAACAAAATTTTGGATAGAAAGAAAAAGGAGAAGGCAAATGCCTATGATGAAGGTGGTGGTCATTGTGATGATGAAATTCACCCAGGGATGCGACTTCGTGTATGAGGAAATTTATCATCCAATGCTTCTACCAAAATTTGTTCTTATGAGTGCTTACATGTAAATCTTTCCTCTTAGCTGGGAATTGTAAGACAAATGTGCCATGGAAGCCTATGACGCATGTATGTAAAAATATAGTATTTTAATTTTATTATTGTATCTTGTATGTTTTTCTAGGATATCTCATTTGCTTATATTTGAAATATAACATGTAGAACATCATGAAGCTTGTTTGCTTCTGATTGAATTTCAGATATAACATGTATAACATGAGGAAGCCGTTTTATTCTACTTATTCTTTTATGCACATAATGAACATGTAGAACATCATGAATCATTTTTATTCTACTTCTTTGATGTGTTTTATCGCAGATGGCCTACACTCCAGTAGTTAGTGATTATGTTGCAGAAAACACGTCGCCTCCATTTCATCTTTTTCTTTGAGAAATAATCCCACCATAATGATTAGGCTAGATGTGGAGAAGCTCGTAGTTCCATATAATCCCATCGCCTGCTCTCTGCTCTGCCCCGATGATTTTCATGGATGGTATTGGTATAAAATTCGATGATCGCGCACACGGGATTTGAAACCATGACACTCGGCCTCCAACGTACCGAGGTGTGCATCACCGGAGTTGGGGAAGTGGGTGTCCGAGATTCGTGAGCCTGGGAAGAGAAAGCGCATATGGCTGGGATCCTTCGAAATGACATTGGGTATTGGGTAATGGATCAGTCTGTTCAGTGCCTCCACCATCCTTATGATGATACATGTTAATGAAAGAATTGTATATTAATATTATCCCACCACCCTAATTAATACATTAATGAAAGAATTGCATATTAATATTATCCCACCACCCCATATTAACTCGTAATATTTACTTATTTATGATCTAAATTATAACCTAGTCAAAAAATGAAAATGACACTTAACCGAGTCAAAAAGTGAAAAACACACTACATTCATCCACACTTCTATGAGCATGTATTTGCACCCTTTTGGTGCAAATGCTAGTTATAATATTATGGAGTAATATCATGACTTACTAATACTACATATAAAAAAAACCATAACTCTGGTCCATATGGCATTTTTTCTAATAAATCTAACTTTGATATATGACTACTATTAAGAACATTTTAGAATATTACGTGGAAATTAATTCCCTATAATCAACCTAATAAATATTAATAATCAAATTAAAATTCTAGATGCTCCATTCCAAAATAGACATACCTATGAATGTAATTATTACGTGAAAAATCTTATATTTTGATTTTTATTATTAATAATAAATTATAAATATGATAAAAATATAGTTAAAATTGAATGTTAGAGATTAATATATATTATTCAAATTCTTAAATGTATTTTTTTTTAATGCCAAATGCCAAAGTAGTTTCAAAAATTGAATGTTAAATGAATGGAGATGGTAAGACATTGCTTAGTAATAACATGTGTAGGTATATCTACCATGAACTCTTTACATGAGAGCAAACTTACTACAAAACCTCCTCATTCTATGCACATGATATTAGATCTAACACTCTAACAAACATTCAAAGTAGCTTATCTTAGAACTTAAGTCTTTGTCTACACATGGGAGAAAGGAAACGAGAAGTTAATATGTTAGAACATGATCATAATCCACACACATCTCAAACGTCCTTCATAACATGTGTAGAGCCTAACCAACAATGGAAGAAACACCATATGTGACTGATGATAATTATATATCTTTTACTTTGATTGACATAAAAATCTGAGTAAGGAGTAGAATCACTGCATAGCTAAATTTGGGCAGCCCATACCAAAAATTATCACCAACTTGTCACCATGTATACTCATTTGCACAAAGAGTTTATAAGCTTGGTAGAGACATTGATGAGGCTCCCTAAGAAGAAAGCAAAGGAAAGAAAAAACCACATTCTATAATGCATTACATTATGAAGAAATGGGGGTTGAAGTCAACATGAGGATAACCGAGGGGAGCTGGGTGAGGGGTTCCATTATTGGGGCTAGAGCTTCTAGGATAGTCAACTTCATTATGCTCATGTATGATGACCAACTCTTTGTAGTCAAATATACATTTTGTTGCATTTTTTTATTGTTTAATGAGTACCAAATTTTTTGGCATTTGAATTCTCCATACATTGGTCATTGCCTAAGGTGCAGTCACAGAATTGAGAACGGTGTAAAGGTGCATAATTTGTTCATGAAGTAGATGCCCATTAGGAGAATAGGGGATCTCCTAACTAATTTTGGAGGGTGAATCACAAATTTGTGATTAAGATTACAATTGTGGCATCCTACATGGAATTCATTACCCCCATAGGCATGGGATTGTGCATTGCAAACTCAACAACAAAATTGCAGATTTTTTTTTTTTTTATGTGACCATTGACACTAACATTGGTGGTCTCATTAGTGCCATGCTCTTCAAGAACAATGGCACATGCGATCACAATCAAGATGGGATGTCCTCATAGACATAAAGTGTGGAAGGATGATGCAAAAGGGAAGTAAAGGTGGCTTTAAAACCCAAAATCATGTGGTAAGTGGTATTGGTTGACCAATATTTTTGGTTGACAAATATTTCACAAAAACCCTCCTTTAAAATATGCCTTCGACATAAATATTATGTCAAAGGTTTTTAAATTAATATATTTCTAAAATATTACGGTTTTTAAATTAATATATTTCTAAAATATATTTCTGAAATTAAAATTTCTAAAATATATTTTTAAAAGACTTGGGATTGCACTTTCTTTAAATAATTTATTTCATGAAAATTTTGTAAAAATGTATTTTAAATGTTTTATTTATGAAGGCATATTTTCTCATAAATTTTGTCCAAAATCCAATTAAAAAATTGTTAAAATGACAATCTAAGATATTAAAATTTATATAAATAACTATCTCAAAAGTTTTCCATGACTCTCAATTTATTTATGTATAAAAAATGCATCGATTTATTTATTTATTTCAAGTTATCTTAGCAAAAGTTTTGTGAAAAATTGATCTTATCAAAGTTCAATCATATATATATATATATATATTAAAAACTTTTATATTAATGAATTAGTTTTATTTGAAGAGTAAAACAAAATGGTTATATTTGGATAGTTGTTTTGTTTTTAAAATTTTATTAATTTATTTTTTTTATTAAGTGAATGCAATATTTTATTTTATTTTTTTAGATCTAGGGGAATTGGTAACTGGTGGGGCTCTCCTAAGCAAGGCTCGGGTTCAAATCCAACTGGCTGCCACTATAAACCCTAGGCTAGATGCAACAGCCTGCAAGCCACACAGTAGCAATTAACTTATGCCTCAACAAGAGCTGAGACGTCCACTATGGGGTCGCTTAGTCTTCGAGCCAAGACACAACAGGTGTATGTCTCCGCAGAAGATTGATCCTGGGTGGATCAAATGCAATATATTATGTTATTGATATGTGTTTTATTTTTGATATGAGACTTCTAGATCTATTACCTGAAGTTTTTGAGTTTATGTTTAGAGCTAACAAGTGTGACTCATCATCATTGTGAATAATTTTCATTAAATAAATAGATGAAAGATAAAAAAAATAAAAAAAAATTCTAAAAATTAAAAAATAATAAAAAATCAATAAAAATTAAGTCAAATAAACGTAAAAAAAACAATTACTAAAATAAAATATACTAAATTTATATATAATATAAAAATTAATAATATTATTAAAATAACAAAATCAAAATAACTAAATTCAAATATATATATATTAGAATTTTAAATATATAATATTAATTAATATCCATAACAAAATTATAATAATATATAATTAATGTAATGTTGCCAAATAATAATAATAATAATAATAATAAATAATAAAATATAATAAATGATAAATAATAAAGAAAATATAATAATGGTAAATAAATTAAAAAAGGAAGAAGAAGATAATAATAGTAAATAAATAATAGAGAGAATATAATAATAATACATAAATAAAATAGTAAACAATAATAATGAAAAAAAAAAAAAAAAAAATATATATATATATATATATATATATATATATATATATATATATATATATATATATATAAAAGTAAAGTTAACAAAATAAAATTAAAATAAGAAAGAGTTAAATTAAGTAAAATTTAAAATAAATAAATAAAAGTTGCATGTTGACACATGGAATTTAATAGACATTGAGGAATATGAGATTCATCACTCTTTTATCTATTCTCTTGGGAGTTAGGTATTGTGAGACAAAGGATTCCATGGCAGTAGTACGTTGATTGATGGCTCGGGGGTGGCCAACTGTAGAAAGATTACGAGCAGTTGAGCCTACGATTGGGTGGAGAGTTGCCCCCCAAAATTTTGTTGCGATTAGCAGAATTCAAAGAGCATTCAACTCTAAAAGCACAAGCAAGGAATATCACCAATATAGGCAAGTCATATCTACTCGTGGTATTTGAAAATTCTATGTTAATTATTGATTTTAATTTTCGAGTTGCTACATATGGTATCAGAGCGGGTTTCGACTCTATGTGATCTCTAGGTAAAAATTTGAGAAAAATACTTAATCAAATTTATCAATAGTTTTTCTTATAGGAATTTAATCAAATAAATTTGAAAATAATAATAGTTTGAAGATAGAATAAATTACATTAAATTTGGAACTGCTTGTTAGGAATAGGGACCAGATTTCTAGAAAATAGGGGTCCAAGGTTAACACGCATCTCTTGAACCATGATAGTTGTTACAAAACAGAAGGAGTTTTTTGTAGCTGAGATTATTCTTGGGAAAAACCTCTCTCAGTTTTCGAAAATTACTCTCCAGATCCTCGGAATATGTACCCAACAATCATGACTAAAACAAGAAATAACAAAAACTGAAAAATAGGTTGTAAATATTCATTCGAATATTCTAATATATGACACGTGTGAAGAAATAGAAGGAGATTTTTGTTATTTGGCTCGTTCTTAACAAAAAAATTCTTTTACTTTTTCAAAATTCATCCCAATTTTGTCAGAAATTAATCTTGAAGTGAAACTTTTCAAAAACACAACGACTGATATTTTTTGAATATATCCTAAACAACAAGTCATATTGAGTTTATTTTTTGACACAAAGTGAATATCGCTATAAAAATTCTCAACAAAAATTTTGAGCCAAATCTAACTCATGGATCTCGAGAAAATAAAAAATGTTTGTAGATGACAATGGTTCGTTTCTCGAAAATCGAGAAGCATTTTGACTTGAAATTAAGTGAGCTTATTCGTCTCACCCCCATGCATCTACTGTAAAAATTTCATTGCAAATAGGTAGATATTTTAAGAGATATGGTGAAAATACGGCCACTGTGTGAAAGCGCAAGGCAGAAGCGCAACGCTCCAAGCTTATATTATCTTTGGCCATCCTTTGAACTACTAAAAGCATTGGGCTGTTTGTGAAATGGTCCATACAACATTGCAAACATGTGATAAAACTTATAGGCCAAACACAAACCTTAAAAATTCAAAAATCTTAATTCATTTAAAATTTTAAATATCTTAATAATACTATGTAATATTACTTTCAAAGCATTCGAGTCAAGATAAATACAAGTGTTTGTGTATTATTTATATAGGTATTAATGAATTCTTATAAATATTTGTTTTAATTTTGAAAATATTTAGAGTATTACAAAATTAGTGGTTATTAGTAACTTATAGTTATGTTTTAAAGTTGGTTTTGAATTACAATTTAGTGATAGAATTTATAAGCCAATAGTTCATTATTGTGTTTATTTATTATTTAATATTTTTTATGTTTTGAAATGTAATTAGTAATAAAATCGATAAATTTTATTCATACACTATGGTACTACGTATGAGGTTATGGTTTCAAACATTTGTTATGTCAACATGGAAATGTCGAGGTATAATGTTGTGAGGATGTTTCAGGGTATGATGGTATGTGGTAATTGGACACAATTATGATGAGAGGATAATGATGCACATGTGACTCATATTTATTTATTTTGTTATATGCTCATGATGTTATGATATGAGGTATATTGACATGTGGTTCATTTATTATGTGATGTCATGATATATCTTTGATATAGAGATGTTGATGTTATAACTTGAGGGTAATTTTTGTGGTAATCGCATGCAAATTTTACGACATGCAAGAGCATGCGGTTTTTACTATTCAGAATGTTGTGATAAAAATGATGTTATGTTTCATGTTGACATGCAAGAATTGACATGTGGATTATTTTTATGATATTATGATTATAACTAACGCATTGATTGCATGTTGAGATGTGGTTGTTGAAGATTGCAACAAGAAACAATGAAGGAGGCATCCTGAAACATCATCCTTGATCCTAGTTGGAAAATAATCACCTAAACTAGGTGGGGCCCACACAGGTGATTTTTGGCCCAAAGTCTATTTTTAGACATGTCGATCATATTCTATGAGTTGCAGGATGTTATTTGTGGATGGTTAGTCAAGTTGGAAAAATAGATGGACTTCTATTTTTAGACATATTGGGCGGAATCTATTTTTAGATTGCCAGTCTAAAAATAGATATGTCAAATATTATTAGCTCTTAAGAATATTTGGACTCTAAACATTATCTTATTCTCTTGGAGCACTTTAGTTAAGTGCACAGATGTGGCACAACCACTGACAAAAGGAATTACACTATTCCTGAGGGTTTACTGGAGCTAATGCATGGAGGACTTCAGTTAGAACTCATGTGACAGAGTTTGGTGGAGTTGTATTTAGTTTAACTCGGTTAGACTCAGTTGAGCTAGTTGTATCTAGTCTAACTGATTGATACACTAGTGAGAGTGGTGTGAATTAATTAGTTAATTAATTCAATAAATAATAACTCATTAATCAATTGAATAATACATCAATTAACTACATTGCATGGCAGTTTCAGTGGAGACCAGTGGAGAGATAGGTGAAAGAGCAAGTGTGACTATTAGTTGTGACTATAGTGATGCATTGATTGCATCCAACACTCATTGGAGATGCCAATGAGGATTGTGTGAGCAAGGCTAGATAAATTCGAGTTCATTCAGAGTCATTCTTCAATAGGGATTGCGCAGTAGAGGCAGGCTAGCAGGTGGCAAAGATTGGTGCATGGATTTGCAAGATCGGGCCTGATTAGTGTGTAGCGATTGTATTGTACTGAGAGCTTGATATGATCAACTTTGTATGAGGATTGTTACATGATCTCTATGACATATATTATATACAGATAGTTGGGGTTTTCAGCTTCAGGCTTTCTCGTTAAACAACTGTGTTAATGTGTGTGAATTTTTATTGTTTCATGTGTGCATTGCAATCTTGATTTAATTTCCGCAGATGATCAATGGTGGAATAGATTCTGTATTTTGCATGAAGCTAAAATAGTGTGAGATCAGGAGAATATTGAACATATAACACATAAGTTATATAATTTCTACAGTGGTGATTGACAGGAAATCCATAAATGGGCCGAGAGGGTCGGTTTATTTGATGATCTCGTGGGATCTCGTACCTGCGAGGCAAAATATGTAACACAATATGGGTTGGGGACATCCTCAATCAACACTACATATGCCAGTGGTTCCTTTGTCTTGTATAACTCTTGATGGATAAATCTTGAGGGGCTATTGACACCATCTTGAGGAGGATGAGTGCCTGATATTAGATTAGGATGCCAAAGTCTAGTGGGGTGCAAGGACTTCGATGCCTAGGGTTGTGCGCTTTACTGAGTGTGGAGGGAGTGGACTAGCCTTTCGAAATGCATGGAGTACTGAGCCGGGTGCTTGCCTTGGGGTAGATGAGGTTTGAGTTGGGTGCGAGCCTTGGGGCCAATATTTAACTATGGTATAGACTGATGAGGCTTATGCCTGGTTCTGAAAGTGGGAAAAATGACAAAGATTCCTTGAGATTTCCCAGGTGTTGTGGAAACTTTTGATGCCTACTGGTTATACTAGTTCAATAGAGGGTGCAGGGAAAACGTGAAGTAATAAATAATTAAATAACTAATATGTTAAATGATTCAAATTAACTTTGAGATGAATTTCCTTAAAGATGGGGAGCATTTAATGTCCCCCAATAATAATAAAAATAAATAAAATAAAATAATAAATGATAAACAATAAATAAAATATAAGAAAGGTAAATAAATAGTAAAAATTAAAGAATAAATAATAATAAATAATGAAGAGAATATAATAATAATAAATAAATAAAATAGTAAACAATAATATGAAGTTCTAAATAAATATATATAAAATTAAACTATAAAAATAGTAAAAATAAGTAAACTTAACAAAAAGTAAAATAAAATAAGAAAGAGTTAAATCAAGAGAACTATAAAAATAGTAAAAATAAATAAAGTTAACACAAAGTAAAAATGAATAAAATAAGAAAGAGTTAAATTAAGAGAAATATTAAATTAAGTAAAACTTGAAATAAAGAAATAAAAGTTACATGTTGACGCATGGAATGTGTGCATGCAGACCGTTTCCATTGTTTGGTCTATTTAATAGACGTTGTAGAATATGAGATTCATCATTCCTTTATCCATTTTCTTGGGAGAAAGGTATTGTGAGACAAAAGATTCTCTGACAGTAGTACGTTGATTGAGGGCTCAGGGGTGGCCATCTGTAAAAATATTACGAGTAGCTGAGCCTACGGTTGGGTGGATAGTCGTCTACAAAATTTTGTTGCAGATCGCTGAATTCAAAGAGTATTCAACTCCAAAAACACAAGTAACGAATATCGTCAATATAGGTAAGTCGTCCCTACTCATGATATTTGAAAATTATATGTTAATTATTGATTTTAATTTTTGGGTTGCTAAAATCAAAACAAAGTAATATATATATATATATATGTTGGTTAACATATTTTTTTTCCAAGGAAAAAATCGTAATTTTCATTATGGGAGAAAATTGCATGTTGTATTAGCATCATAATCATCTATGCGTAGATAAAAAACACTTACAGTCATATAGTTTAGTTGCACACATGTAAAACTTGTAATAATAAAAAATAAAAAATATCTACATAATCACATGTAATAACAATAAACTCGGCCAGTTCCTTGCCAAAATTTTCCAAAAATCGATAGTCTGGTTAGACTGCCCCCTGTCCCTCCATATCCCCTATGAAGGGTCTATGAATGTAATGATATTCATTCTGTTCATCTTGTTCAAAAATGAACCAATGACCCCATTCTAACTATAATTCTTCTTTGGATAATTGATTAGCCACTTGGTTCCTCTGCCTGTAAATGTGAGTAACAATAATGAAATCAAAAAAAGATTTAAAGCCAATACCTCATCCAACAACGATCTAAGAGTATGAACATGACATTGTGCTTCATTGTTAAACCATTTAATAATAAATTTTGAATTCCCAAATATCTGAATCCTGTTGCAACTCTTCTCTCAAGCGAAAGTGAGGAGTAGTCTGAGGCTGTTGATCTCGGCATAGTTGTTTTTCCTTGGGACTAGTCCCATTTTAATTTTATAACTATGAGTTTCAGAGATATGGAGGATGTCTCCTCCGCCACAACCCTGTAAGTTTGAGGCCCCGTCGAAGTAAGCCCACGGAAGGGATTTATCAATAACTTCTGGAATGATATTTATGCCCTTTGTTGTTGGTTCATCGATTGGTATGGAGTGATAGAATGACACAATGGTGTTGTTGATGCTAGGCCAATCTGCCACCATACCCTGAAAGATCACATGATTACGCGCAAGCCAAGTTCCCCAAGTAATCAAGAGGGGGAGATTTTATTCTTTTGGACAGTGTGTCAATTGCCACCAGTTAAACCAGGCCTATGATACAGAGCTTCCATGCCATTTTTGTGTGATGCCCAAGGCACTTGAAGTGAGGTGCTAGATGTGCTTGCAAGTAGCGCAAGTGAGGGAGAGGTGTTCCACGTCCTCGGCTTGTATTTTGTAGAGACAACATATTGAGGGACCGTGGATAGATCTCTTGATGAGGTTGTCCTCCATTGGGGCATAATTGGTGAGTATGCACCACATGAAGAGTTTGGTTTTTGGTGGAGCCTTCAATTTCCAGAGGTGTCTCCACCACCACTGTTTGTTATGAGGTTCAAGTAATTCACATAGTGAGACGTACCCCTCCTTTGGAGAGTATCCGCCCTTGGGAGATAAGGCCCATAAAAGTTCATCCTCCCTCTCAATGATTCTAATGTTGGTGACACAGAGAGCCCTGGGATAATTGTTCCATGTCAACTGCCAAATTTCTAGGATGTCAAGTTCTTGAGCCGATTTCCAGGCCTATGAGATCCAAGAGGAATTGATACTATCATCAATTTGAAAGATGGCGTGGATTCCAGCGGATGATTAGTGTTGTCTGATGGCCAGTGGTAATTGGTATGACTGACCACAACCAGACCATGCATCCACCCCAATATTTACAATTTCCCCTGATACAATGCTCCAAGCAAGGCCTTTCTTGATCATGTGGATGGATCTGGTGATGGCACACCAGATAATGGATGATCCCAGAGTATATGAGGTGGGTCCTTTGATCCACTCGAGGGTGGTCTGAGGTTCCATATACTTGAAATAGGTGACCTCTTGCCATAGATTGTTGGCACTGATTAAGTGCCACCCCATTTTTGCTGCCAATGTTGTAGCAAATATGTTAAGGTCTTTTAGCCCCCAATCCCCTTAACTTTTGGGCTTGGAAATATTCTTCCATCTGATCCAAGAAAATATTTTTCCATCTTGATTACTGTTGGTGTCATAGAGGTGGCTTATTATAGGCAACCCTAGTGCTTCTCATTTAATTATCAACCCAAGGTAAGTCTTCTTATTTCAAGAGTGTCAGCACAATATATGCAAGTGAGATCGACTGATAGATACTCTATGCTGTTTATGAGAAAGGATTATCTAGCCTTCTGAATTCAATCAACTTAATGAGGAATGGTTTGGTAGGTTATGGCTAATTATTTTGTTAAGCCTCTGATTGAACAACAGGATGACGGTTTGAACAACAAGCTTAATGAATTGAACAATAATATAAATGAATTAAACAACAATCTAAATGAATTGAACAACAATCTAAATGAAGTGTACAACACTCACTTATATAACTTTGCAATGGAATTATCTTTGTGAACTAACTCATTGACATTAATCAATAATTCGACGCTTTACTGTGCTGAAAGAACAATGTAATCCACAAAGATAAGTAACATCGAGCAATAACTATCTTACGATTTGTAAATCGATTGCAAAGGCATTGGAAGAAAATGAAAACATCTACTGGTGATGAACTATTATTATAAACCAGAAAATAGGAATGCAACTATTCTAAATCAAAGAACACAGATGCCAAATAGCTCTTGACGAGAGAAAACTGTAAATTTACTAAGTGGAAAAGTACTTTACAACCGCATTAGATAACTGGACATCAATTCTGTGACTAACGCACGGTATGGGACTTGGCGAGGAAATTCCAAGAGTTGGGCCCAGACTACCAAAAGCTCTAATGTAGTGAAATCCTCAAAAGATATCTGTTCAAAACACCAAAAACACTTTATTACATCAAGGGATACTACAGGAATACAATTAGGCAATTTGGTTCTGATGCGTCGATTACAGAATTAATTTTCTACTTCTCCTCGATTCCCTATCTAGTTCATCCCTGGTCCTTTTAAAGGCAATTTTATGCAATGAGTAAGTATTTTCCAAACGACAGCTCGCTGCGTGTAGCTGTTGTTTGAGTTCTTGAGCTTGAATTCGTCTGTCTGCCTTCTGCTAGCTTCTGGGAGTTACTGAGATCCCATACGTTTGCGTCTGTCCATTGTCTTTCGTTTACCATTGGTTTAGCTACTCTGCCTTCCTGCATACGGAGATACAATAAGTTAATTTTATGCTATAGAAACATTCATTTTGTCTTAGCCTTATTGCTCTAGTTTTCATAAATATTTTCTTTCTTTATTGTTAAGATGAGGAAGAATTCCTAAAATTATGACATAATTTGAAGTAATTATAGGGTGAAAACATACCTCAATTCGGGCCCAACATACTCCCTTGCTTACCTAATTGCCTGTCCTCATGAAAATAGATGGTTGAGATGCAACTGTGTTAAGGATTAGGCAGGGTAGACCTTTTCCTTGTATGCTCTGAAACCCTGCTTTTGTTTCATGATTGCGAAGGTAGCGCTTGTGCGTCCTTCTGGTAATTCATAATTGTGATTATAATCCTAAGGGGGATACCAGAGGAGAGGGCTTCTGTATCTACATCCTCACCACACAGACCCCATGCTAAATACTAGGTTACTGTATGAGAGGAATCTGGAGGCAGCAACCTTCAAATACCTATAGCCAAATGGCTCCCTATTCTTTACGTTGTTCGTGGAGGCCATCCATCTTTTCTTAGCTGCTGCTAAGGCTACTTATCGAATGTCCTAAAAGTATTCCCGTCCATTTTCTATGATGTCTTTATTGATGTGCCCCAGCCTAGTCCTTACACCTCGCCTTTACATGAAGTTTTTATGCTGGATAAACAGTTGCAGGGGTTTTGTAGGTTCCCCTATGACCCACAAGTCTAGGCCATGCTCTCTCTTTTGGAAGATGTTATAGGCCTTGGCCCACCTAATCTGGTTCTTAGCAAATGAGAGGAAGGCTTGGAGCTGAACATCCCCTATAAAGGGACTAGGGTTGCTGTCCGTGTCTTCTTCTAGAAAGAAATTGTGCATGTAAAGTTCACATATAAGGCGTTGGACCTACTCATATTGATCATCACAACAATGGAAAAATTCTTCTATAGTTCTGAAAGTTGTGGAATTTCCTGCCCTGACAGCCTTGAATTTCAAAAGCAAATATCGTTCTGTTAAGAACATGGCATAGTTGGTCGCCGGTGCTCTACATGATAGCGCATCATTATACAGAGAACAAATTGTAGTGATTTGTTTCTTGGTTTTCTCCACCTGTTCTTGTGCCATTTTCACCTTTGTCTGTTCCCTTCTGAGCTGGGCAAATGTTTCGTCTTCTGTGGAGGAGAGGTATGTGAATTTCTTTAGTAGCGTTTGATATTCTTGTGTTGGCACCACCTCCTTCCTACATTGTGCTAGTTCGTGCTATGTTTTCACTAGTTCATTGTGTAATTTCTGGTTGACAACTTTCTCTACCAGATGGGCATAGGCAGGGGCTTCCTCTATTTGGGTACCCTTCTCTTCTGTAACTTCCTGCTCAGTTTGTGTAGAAGTTTCAATGGTGTTTTCTAGTTTTGTCTGAATTTCAGCCTTAATAGTATCTGCTTGTTCAGTCTGTATCCTAGCCTCAGCAGTATCAGCTAAGTTGGTCTGTACCTCAACTTTTGTAGTAACTACCAAGTCGGTTTGCATCCCAGCCTCAACGATGTTAGCTAAGTCAGTCTGCATCTCACCTTCAACAGTGTTTATCAAGTTGGTGACTAATTCTGTTTGAGTTCCTGTAGTGGTGGTTTCCTTCTTTGGCTTCCGGGCCCTTCTTTCCTCCTTTAGTTGTTTTATCAGATATTTCACCAATTTATTTAATCTTCTACAAGCTCTTCTCAGTTTCCTAATTTTCTTTTCATTTGAATTTTCACCTGTCCTGATTTCAGCAGGTGGTGGAGGAGCGGTATTCCCATTTTCAGGAATGGTGTTGCCAACCTCAGGGTTGCCTGTGATGGTGTTTCTTATTTGATCTTCAGAGTTTACTTCTGTATGAGGGTCCCGACTAGGTGGAGTAGTGCTACCTCCTGGTGTCAAAGGGACTGTTTATGTGCTTGTGCTTTTCTCTACAGGGATAGTGTCACCTAACTGATTTTCTGATTCCATTCTTTCCTTTGCCCGTCCTTCACTATACACCTCATAATTCCCAAGAGGGGACAAAGTCCCATCATCCTGTGGTTCCTCTTGGTTGGGTAGGACTTCAGTGTGACCACAACTATTGGCAGTGGCGAACTTATCTATGGGTTCCTCTTGCTCTTCTGCTCCCGATGGGTTTCTAGATTCGTAGTCAGTCCTAAATTGTTCTAGGACTCGAGCTATTTCTTCCTTGAAGTCTTGTAAGGGTGTGTTTTGAGGGTGGGATGGTCCTGCCTCCTCCATGAGGTCAGAGGTTCCTTGAAGTGTTTTGGACTGTTTTTGCCTGTTTGGTTCTGAGATTGCAGTTCAGGTCCTTTTTCTTCTTGGTGTATTTACCTTGGGGGGCTCAATTTCGGTTTCATCAGGGTTTATTTCTGGTTCCTGTGCATTAGGGTTGACAAAATTGTCCCAGGCTATCTGCTGCTTATCCAACTCATGAATGCTGACTAGTTTAATTAACCCATGGTGACTGACTACTGCTTGGGGATTTTTGGCTCTTCTTAATCGAACAACAGTATCATGCAATGTGGAATTTAAGAAAGCAGGCAGATTAACTGAATTCTTTTGCTTAAGTACAGTTAAGAGTTTGAGCTGACGAGGTTTTACCACGTCCTGACGTCCGTCACATGTAATGAACTTTTGGATGAATGCCATCAGTTCCTGCCATGGCTGGTGTAGAGATTTAGTGTTAATCCCTCTCCCTTTTTGCTCCAACGGCTCCTCCGGATCCTAATATGCTTCTACTGCCTCTCGTAGGAGGAGATGTTTCTCTGTCCATCTTTCTCCTTCTGCTGGTATTCCAGAGACTCCAGCAATAATTTACTCTATGACTGGTATAATTCAAACTTTGATTCTGGTTTGACCTTCTTGCAGATTTTGCAAAAACTCAATTGCAATTTCCGTATAAAATCCTTGTAATCGGTGTACATATGTCAGCCAGTCGGCTTGCTGGAGGATGGCACTAGCTGTATCTGAAATTCAAAAGTTTACAGGTTCGTTTCGAAGGGAATTTCCTCCCATAGTTGATATGCTTTCTTCCTCTTATTGTATTCTTCCTTGGCTCTACTGTTTCGACTAAATGTTATATGCAAGCGAAAGAGAATTTGTGGTTCTGCGCAGGTAACTTCATGCCTTAATTGCAGTGTTCCTCTAGTATTATCGATGTGTCTAATGAGATTTGTGCTGAGATTTCGCATGCTTGCCAATTTAAGATCAATTACACCCACTCCATCAAAGAAAGGGCGCCCACGCCCTCAAGTACAGAAGATATTTGGCCAATCATGAATGCAAACAGGGGAATGTCAGCATTTGGTAATAATGACCTGTATGTGAAGGAGTAGGTCGTGGCTTTCGAGCTTCAAGTGGTTGAGTAATTACTAGCATATGCAGTGTAAAGGTCAGTTCTGGAAATTTTTTCATAATTGCATCTTGTGCAGAAGTGACCGGAAAGGGAAAGGGAATAGTATAACCATTATTACGATATGATGTCCTTCTTTAATGAAAAGTTGTGACAGAAGCAAGACTGAGTCAAGTAATGATTGGTGCTGTCATCCCGGGGTTCAAATATGTAAGCATATCTCTGTTAGTTATTCCTGTTGTAGATTATAATTATCACTAATTCGAGTAATAGCTTATGGAAGAAGAATGGAAGATAAGGTGTATATAAAAGTAATTGGCTATTGATGAAGCATACTTTCATACTATAAGCAGAGCCACTGCTACCAGCAGGCGTTCATAGCCTCGACAGGGTTGCTATTTTAACCCGAAAGAATGAGATGGGATCCTTATGTAAAAATAGTTATTCTGCCCATTTTGTGGAGAGATCACCATGCCATAGTGCCACTCACCAGAGTTGTAGCAAAGTGATCAGGCCGGCTCGTGATGAGACCTCTTTTCCTTCAAACAGTTAAGAAGGTCATTACCCCGGTGTGGTGGACATTGTGGGCATGTCACTTGCTAAGCTCTTATGAACGTGGTATACTGGCTCATGATGAGACCCCCTATCCTCTCTTGAAAATTTGCATGTAAGCATAGTACTTTTTTTTGAATAATAACATCTTGATCTATAAGGAGGTCACTGTGCTGGTGTGATAGCTAGATAGTCACAGTGCCATTCATTAGGATTGTAATAGAGTGATCAGGCCAGCTCGTGATGAGACCTCCTGTCCTTCAAGTAGATGAGAAGGTCATTACCCTGGTGTGGTAGCCATTGTGGGCATGTCACTTGTTAAATCCATATGATCATGGTAGGCTGGCTCGTGATGAGACCCCCTATCCTCTTAAAAATTTGCATGAACACATAATAGTTGCTCTTTATACATGAAGGGACAGGATGGTGAAAGAAGTGAAAGAATGTCAATAAAATTAATACCCTTTATTCCAATTCTTTCATATTGGAGGGAAATATTACTCGATTAGTGTAGAAAGATATACCATGAAAAGGTCATGTATTGTATGATAACATATTTGAACTAGAGATGACATAGCCTTTTACTTCATGTATGCACAATGTTAGCTTCCTGTTTAAGGATTATAGTGCCAAGGAGTCATCATATTGGTAATTTTACCATTTCCCTTTCTTCTTCCACTGCCATTCCCAGCTCAGAGATTCTTTTAGTTGGATAAAGGGGATAATGGGATGAAAAGAAAACAAGGTTATTCAATTTGAACAGCATGGAGAAATAGAGCGCAAAACTTGGTTGTTCAATCTGATGGAACACCAGCCATTCAGATATTGATCAGCAGTCATTCAGGTATTGAACAACGAGAAAAATAAAAACACAAAATCATGGTTGTTCAATCCGATTGAACAACAGTCATTCAGATATTGAACAACAACACAAAAACACGGTTGTTCAATCCGATTGAACAACAACCATTCAAGAATTAAACCACAGTCGTTCAAATATTGAACAACAAGAAAAATAATAATGAAAAAACATGGTTGTTCAATTTGATTGAAAAACAGTCGTTCAAATATTGAATCGCAGTCGTTCAAGGATTGAACATCAAGAAAAATAACAACACCAAACCACGCTTGTTCAATCTGATGGAACAACAGCCATTCAAGAATTGAACAGAAACCATTTAAGGTTTGAACAACAAGAAAAATAATAGCACAACTCACAAGAGCATGAGAAAAAAAATTGCAAGTATGAATAATGTACAACAAAACAAGACATTTATATACATTATTTACAAATGAGGCTAGCAAACCTCTCATGTACTTGAGTTTCTGGGGTTGTCACCCCCTTGTGCCACAACTTGGATGGTGGGATCATTTCGTACCTATTGGCAAAAATATTCTTTCATGAAAGGTTTGTGATAGAGGCGCACTCTGTGTTCGTTAACTCAAAATGTTGAACAAGACCTATCTATGGTGGTCAAGGTGAGTGTGCCATTGTTGTGTACTTCCTGAATCTCATATGGACTGAGCCACCTTGTTTGTAGTTTTCCTGGAAAACCTTGGAATCTGGAGTTATAGAGGATGGCCCAATCTCGTTTTTGAAATACCTTCTTCTTGATAAGGTTATCATGCCACTTAGCTCGTTGTTGTTGGATGATCGCTGTGTGTTGCAGGGCTAGCAGTTGTATTTCATCTAATTCATTTATTTGTTGGAGTCTTCTAACATGGGCTTTTGTTAAGTCCAATCCTACCTCCTCGGCTGTTCTCAGATTTTTTATTTCGAATTCAATAGGGAAGATAGGTTCTCTCCCAAATACTAGCTAATATGGTGAGTATCCAATGGTATTTCACCAAGTTGTACGATAAGCCCATAGGGCTTCTGGTAATCTAGTGGCCCAGTCCCGGCAGTGTGCTGATACAGTTTTGGTAAGGATTTCTTCCAGGACTTTGTTGGTGCTTTTGACTTGCCCATTTGCCTACGGGTGGTAAGGAGACGTAACTCTATGTGTGATATGGTGATTTCTTAGGGTGGCTATAATTTTATTACCTATGAATTGTTCCCCCCCATCGGTTATCACTTCCCTTGGAAAACCGTATCGTACGAATAGTTCAAAAAGAAACTTAATAATTGATTCCTTCGTGGCTCTTGTCAAGGCCACTGTTTCTACCCATTTGGTTACATAATCTGTGGCAACCAATATGTGGAATTTCTAGTTCGATGGTGGGTTGAATGGCCCAAAGAAATCCAGTGCCCATCATTCGAATGGTTCTACTACTAATTGTGGTTGTAGCGACATTTCATCAACTTGGCTTGGTCGGCCCATTCTTTGGTAGCTATCACAGGCCTAGACATATTTCTTTGCGTATTTGAAAATCGTAGGCCAATAATAGCCTAATTGCAACACTTTATGCCCCGTTCTGCGTTCTGCGAAATGGCCGCCACAAGGTTCATCGTGGCAGGCTCGTAAGATGTCATAGATTTCATCTTCTCTTATACATCTGCATATGTGCATGTCGGCCCCTATATGGAAGAGGTATCCACCGATGCAGGATAACCTTGCGCTGCATTGTACAATCAATTTCCATTCTTTTGATGTTAAATTTTTGGGCAAACTCCCTACTGCCAAATAATTTGCGATGTCTGCATACCATGGTGTTTTTACTGTTACAGCAAACAAATTTTCTTCAGGGAACTGATCATCAACTGATAGCGTGTCATCTATTTTGGGAACCCTAGACAGGAAGTCTGCGACCAATTTTTCATTTCCTGGATGAGATTTTATTTTTTTATCGAATTCCCGCAATAATAGCAACCAACAAGTTATTCTCCCATTCGTGATCGGTTTATTGGCTAAATATCTAATAGCAGAGTGATCAGTATACAGGAGTACTTGATAACCAATTATATAGTGCCTAAATTTATTAATAGCATAAATGACAGCGAGGAACTCTTTCTCTGTCACAGTATGATTTGGTTCGACAGGAGTGAGGTTTTTGCTGATATAATAAATCGCATAAGGTTTTTTGTCTTCTTGTTGGCCAAGGACTGCTCCTATTGCTGTGTTGGAGGCATCTGAAGAGATGTGAAAAGGAAATTTCCAGTTGGGTCCTCGTAGGATTGGTACTGTTGAGACCAGTTTCTTCAAATCTGCAAAAGCGATGTCACATTTATCAGTCCAATGGAATTCGAAATTTCTAGTTAATGCATACAAAGGTGCAGCTATTTGTGAGAAATTATTTATAAATCTGCGGTAATATCCTGCATACCCCAAAAAAATGTGTACCTCTGCCTATGTGCGAGGTGTAGCTAATAGAAGGATTACCTCTATCTTGGTCGGATCTACCTATATTCCAGCTGCAGAAATGTAGTGACCTAGGATCACTCCCTATGTCATCATCATGTGACATTTTGCATTGCTTAGACATAGCCTAGTAGCAATACATTGCTCCAACACGTTTTCTAGAGTTTCTAATGCTTGATCGAAGTCCTCTACATATGGTGTGAAGTCATCCATATAGATTTCAAGCCCCTCATTTATTAAGTCAGAAAAAATGCTAATTATGGCTCTTTGAAATGTTGTTGGGGCATTACATAATCCGAATGTTGAAGCTCTGTAAGCAAAGGTACCCCATGGGCAGGTAAAGTTTTTCTTATCCTGATCTTCGGGAGCTATTTGGATTTGATTGTAACCATTGAACCCGTCAAAAAATGAAAAGAACCATTTCCCTGCCAATGTGTCAAGGACTTGGTAAATGAAGGGAAGGGGGAAATGGTCTTTCTGTGTTGCTTTATTCAATCCTCTGTAATCTATGCAGATTCTCCATTTCCCATTCTTTTTAGGGACGACTACCAAAGTGGAGACCCATTTGCTGCTTGAAATAGGATAAATAAAATTTACATCTAACAGCTTTTGCAACTCCTCTTTTACAATATCTTTTAAGTGCGGGTTTATGTTGAGAATGCAACAAGATGATGGAGCTTAGTGAAAATAAGTCGCCTTCACTAAGTGGGCCCGCAGGCTATTTTTGGCGCAAAGCCTATTTTTAGACTATGTCTATTTTTAGACATATGGATCATGGTCTATGAGTTGTAGGATGTTATTTATGGATGGTTGGTCAAGTTGGTAAAAATAGATGGACCTCTATTTTTAGACATTGGGCGAAGTCTATTTTTAGACTGCCAGTCTAAAAATAGATCAGTCAAATATTATTAGCCCGTAATAATATTTGGACTATAAACATTATCTTATCCTCTTGGAGCACTTCAGTTTGATGCTTGGATGTGGCACATGCAGCTGACAGAAGGAAATACGCTTTTCCTAGGGGTTAGTTGAGCTATTGCATGGTTGACTTCAGTTAGAACTCATGTGGCAGAGTTTGGTGGAGTTGATGAGACAGTTGGTGGAGTTGTGTTCGGTTTAACTTAGTTGAACTAGTTGTATTTAGTCTAACTGATAAATAAAATAGTGATGAGTGGTGTGAATTAATTATTAATTGATTCACTAATTATTAACTCATAAATCAACTAAAGAATACATCAGTTAACTGCAATGCATGGACAGTTCAGTGGAGACCAGTGTTAGAGGTGGGTGAAAGGGTGAGTCTACTATCAGTTATGACTATAGCTGTGCATGAGATTTGCACACACATTGATTGAGATTGCCAATGAGGATTGCGCAGTACAAGCTAGTGGGATTCGAACTTGGATCTGATCATTATTCATCTTGGATTGCGCAGTAGAGGAAGGCAGACAGGTGGAAGAGATTTGAACTTGTGACTTGTTCATATCTGAGCTAGTTTGTGTGTAGCATGTGAGATAGTGCTGAGAGCTGTGAGGAGCTTTGTGCTATGCATTGTTACATGTTCTCTATCATTATAATATACAGATAGTTGGGGGTTTTCAGCTGTAAGCTTTCCCCATTACATACTGTGTTATATGTGTGCTTGATTATGTTTTAATGTGCACATGCGACTGCTTCGATTTCCGCAAATTGATGATCAATTGTAGAAGAGGTTATGTATTATGCATGAAGCTTAAATAGTGTGTAATCAGGATAATCTCGGTGAATAATTCAGCTATTGTTCAAATTTCTACATCGTATCAGAGCGAAATTGATCATCGGATCTATTACAGTGATTACAATTTATTTCGGTAGACAGAGTCTGTTGGAGACAAAGCTCTCCATGTCACAGAACACCATTGAGAATTCTGAACAAGGGTGCCACATTTCTGTTAATGGACATGATCACTGCACCGAGTAGAAACAGACTGCTGCTCGCAATGAACAGAATCCGCAAAACGCAGTAAGTCTGAACACCCAGCGGAGCAAACTGGCACTTAGAGTATATAATACAGCTGTGAATACAAAACCGGACCTCACAACCGAGTCCATATGTTGGACAGAATGGCCAGACTCAGAAACGCAAACAAAACTCAACGCTGACTTAACAATGTTCGCAACCGTCCCTGCGCAATACCACGCAAACCACGAAAATGATTCAATAGAGGTGAAAACACAGTTTGACAAAGACAGAAGCGAAGTAGATCTGAACACTGAACGTGACAACTCGGCTCTTAACGTGTATAATATAGCAGAGAATATGAAACCAAACCTCATAACCGAGTCCACAGGTTTAACGAAATTGTCAGATTCTTAGTCTCAAGCAAAGCTCAACGCTGTCATATCAACAATAGCCAGTCCCCATGCAAAACCACACATACGGCGATACTGGTTCTAGTGATATGAAAACTACCGTGGTTCCGTGTACTAACCATAACGGTCAAAGTGGGTTTGACAAAGACAAAATAGTGAAGCGGGCATCGAAAGTTTTAAGAAGATGGTACAACTCAGCATTCGATTTTAATTTGGATCATGGTGCCAATTATAAAAACAGAAAGATTAACATTATAACTCGAAACATGGAAAATGGAAAATTTATAAGTAAAGAAAAGGTTATAAACAACAACCCCAATATCAATAAGAAAGTTGTCAACATTTCCTCTTATGAATTATTGAAAGACGAAATAGAAGTTTTAGGCAAAGGACTTAGCTTCGCTATAGCCCCTAATCGTATACCAAAAGAAGAAATCATCTGTGATATTGAAGACAGCATAAAGGCTCTTAATGATCAGGGCAAGGACAAGGTGAGACAAGAATGCACCATAATATTGGAGAAGGCTAAGCTTCCAAAGAAAAACTTAAGCAGTGAACAATTAAAAGCCTTAAAAAACCTCAGAAGCAATGACAAGATCGTCATTTTAAAGGCAGACAAAGGAGAAGCTACAGTAGTTATGGACAGAGAAGAGTACAACAATAAGATGAGGGATCACCTATACAAAAACGGTAGTTATAAAAAGTTGAATGAAAACCCCATCTCCAAAGTCATAAAAAGGGTTAAAAAAGCCATCAAAGAGTCCAATCTAGATGATAATTTGAAGAGGCGCTTATACCCAGAAGGAAAAATCATACCACGTATTTATGGTGCCCCTAAAATCCATAAGGCCGGTGTTCCCTTAAGACCTATCGTCAACACTATAGGTGCACCAACTTATGAATTAGCCAAATATGTGGCTCGCACCCTTGCCCCTATGGTGGGTAATACTAGCTATTTCATCAAAGACTCCAACCAATACGTGGATTTCATTAAAAAGCCTAAATTGGAGCCAGGTGACAGAATTTTTAGCTTTGATGTTGTCCAAATTTTCACCAAAATCCCTCTGGATGAAGCTGTGCAAGTAGTAAAAGAAGTAGCAGACTCGCAAACTGCAAAACTCGCTGAAATATGTCTTCGCTCTACCTTTTTCACCTTCCAAGGAGAAATATTTGAACAAACATATGGAGTGGCTATGGGATCCCTGTTATCCCCTATAGTGGCAAACCTCTTCATGGAGAAATTTGAAAAGAAGGCTTTGGACTCTTACCCATTAAAGCCCAAATTTTGGATAAGGTTTGTAGACGACACCAATGTCAATTGGCCTCATGGAGATGAAGAATTACAGAAATTCCTAGACCACCTCAACAGCATATCCAAAGATATCCAATTTACAATGGAAGGTGAAGAAAACAACTACATCCCTTTCCTTGACGTACTCCTCGCAAGAAATGAAGATGGATCCCTTGGACACAAAGTGTTTAGAAAGAAATCACACAAGTATAATTATTTGCACGCCAACTCACACCACTACCCAGCCCAAAAGACAGGGGTGCTGATAACTCTCTTTACACGAGCTTTTAGAATATCAGGCAAAACTCATGTGGAGGAAGAAATTGAATATCTAAGAAAATCCTTCATTAACTTGGGATATAACAATAAGGACATTAACAAAGCTATTCAAAGAGCTAGATCTGGAAACAAAAGAATGGTTACTGACAAACCCTCCACTACAAAAGCATACCTCCCTTATATTCAAGGGGTCACTGACAAAATAGCCAAAGTTCTAGCCAAAAAGGACATCAGAGCGACCTTCAAACCTCTAGTAACCATCAGGCAAAGAATGAAATCAGTTAAGGATGACCCTGACCACCTCCAACAAAAAGGGGTTTACAAAATCAATTGTTCATGCGGAGAGTGCTATATAGGGGAAACAGGTAGGAATTTTAAAATAAGGTTTAAAGAACATGGGGCGGACATTAGGCTTGGAAGAATTAAAACCTCAGCCCTGGCAGAACATTCAAGCAAAACATGTCACCACATATGTCTTGAAAAAGCAGAGGTCATTGCCAAAGAAAAGCATCATTTCAAACGCAAAATACGTGAAGCTTTGGAAATCATAAAACACCCTCACAACCTAAATAGAGATGGAGGCTTAGAAGTTAGCAGAAACTGGGTCCATGTGCTGTCCAGTTAAATCATCTCGCACCCTTGAGTCATTGGTCTCCTTGTTCACCCTTCTCTTTCTTCGTTCCCCTTTTTTGATCCTTAAATTGTCTTTCACCATCTCTCCCTCGCACCCTTTCCCCTTCCCTCTACCCACCTACTCACATCAAACCCATATCCTACTCCTTGACCTTACCGTGCTGCCCCTCTTTAATCTATAAAGGGTAGATGTCATTAAAAATAATAATTATAATAATAATAATAATAATAAATAAAAATAAAAATAAAATAAAATACCCTTATAAATCTCCTTTCATTAACTTAAATTAACCCTACCTTCTACAAACCTTAGTCTATAGGATCAATTGTTTACAAATCCTATCTATGGGCTATAATCAATTGACCTATTCCAAACCTTTCTTAATAAACTTCTCTGTCTTTAGTATTGTAATATAATAGGACTATTTAGTCTTTAAGTTAGTATAAGATAAATAATACTTTAGCATAAGGAATATACTAAAGACCCTAAAATATCTCAAACAACTATTCCAAATCATAAGATAAAATAAGATAAAAGCTTAGGACTTTTAAACAATGACTCATAAGACTAAATTTGGATAATAACTTAGTACTTTTTTGGATTAATAATTAATAAAAAAGTCGACACTTTAGTTCACATAGGGTCTTATAAAATAATAATCAACCTTTTAATCATTTAATATAATCTGATAGGACCTATCTACTTAATTTTAGGATTAGAATGAAATTACAACACTTTGACTTGATTAAAAACAATGCTTCAAAAAATTAAAAATAAACATAATAAAATAATTAACCAAAATTAAATTAGCATAAGACTTTATAAAAAAAGGGGATAAAATTAATAATGAGATATATTAAACTTTTTTAACTTGTAAACTCAAAACATCATTAAAATAACTAGTACGCTTATAAAACAAAATAATCTAAAATTCATCATAAATTAAAACATAAATAAATAAATTAATAATAATTGGAAAATTTTAGAAATTATATCTTTTAGTTGTTTGCTGGTTGTTTGCTGGTCGGCTCTCCACCTTGTCATTTTCCACTATTTATTCATCATTCATTGTCTCTCTTTTTTGCAAGAATGTCCTGATGATGGGTCTTGTTTTAGACCCGAAACGTAGACTTAAAAATGAGAACTGTGGAGATTCCGAGCTGTGATTCTAAAAATCTACACCACAGAAATTTACAATCCATCATGGTGGACTTCCTTTGCCTCTTTCGCACCCCGGAGCTTTGCTTAGCCTCATAAGACGCCTCATCTTGGAATGCAACTGTGATTGTTGCAGTAACCTGAGGTCTATTCAAATCGCTACAGAAGATGAAACTTGCAACATTGTTGTTAGAAGGCTGGATATCTGCTTCATTTCTGCCTGAGAGGGTTGGCCTCGAACCACTGCTACTGCGTCCTCCGTCACCTCTGCCGCTTCCACCCCGCCGGCTTCACATGTGATGACGGCGCTGCATTCTTATCTTTCGAATGGCTGAAATGGAATGGGAGAAGTTGGAGCCTTGAGAGGGGGAGGAAGGAACTTGTGCAGACCCAAATGAAGGTGAAAGCATGGGCGAAGGCAGAGGACAAGAAAGCGGAGGAGAATTGAACTCAAAGATCAAGTGCAGAGACTGATAGTTGGGGCTTCTTAGAGCCGACTGCTTATGCGAATTGCAGAGAGAATCCAAGTGGAGGTGGAAGAAAACAGAAGGGCTCGAGCTGAACAAAGTGGGAAGATTGAAGGTGAGAGCAAGGGAGGGAGCACGTGCCATTCTCATGGAAGACCTCACACACGCGAGATTAATGGTGAGTGAGTGGAATAATGGTAAAGAGCAGACCGCTTGTAGATATTTAATGGCCAAGGTACCATAAGCGAAGGACGGCAAGTGGCTCAAACAGCTGTTGCGGTCCTCGCCAGCCACCGACCAGCTGTTATGCAGCACCCGCATCCAGGATCTATAATTGCATGTTATATTCTATGGCATCTCATAATTTAATGCCAAAACATATTATGGATCAACTTCAGTTGCAAGTCAGTAGGCCCTACCATGATTTATATATATTCCATTAAAAAAGGTGCAGTGTTTGGGGTTAATCAAAGATTTGGTCGTAACCTTGGCACAAATTCCTGTTAAAACTGTGGTAATAAATATAGTGGTCATAGATATTCCCCCAAAATTTGGTATGTTGTTATCAAGATCCTGGTGGGCTAAACTAGGAGGAAGTTTATGTTGAAAATGGCACCCATGAGGCTTCTAATTTATGTTTCCCTCAATTAAATTAGAAGTAAAATATAAATCCACATCACAGGATAACTTGTATGAGTTAACTGAGTCAGCAAAACTTAGTTAGCTCAGTCAATTCGAGTTGAGGGTCAAACTAGAAGCATGTAGAGTCCACTCTAAGTTTTAGGGGGTCCAGTTGCAGTTATTTGTGAGTTGTAATTAGTCACACTCAATTATTTGAGTTAAAACCAGTTTAAATAGTTCTAACTGAGTGATGAGTTAGTGAGAGGTCGAGTGAATTAAATATAATTTAATTCACATGCAGTGATACATAAGATAACTGATAATTTACTTTAAATAGTTGTTGCATGTCAATTATAAGGAAGGTACGGTTGATATTGGGGTTACAGGGAAGATAACATTCAGTTGTATAATTAGAAAATTGTACATGTCATGCATGAGATCATCGAGATGCCTTGAAGGAATCGCACAATAAATTCTTGGGAATTTCCTATTTAATAGGGGGGAAATTCCCTTAGGAATGCATAAGCAATGCTGGTTAGACAGAGGCTCAAAATTGGTTAAGTATTGAAATGATTTTTTCTAGATTAGAGTGATACAATTAGCAAAGTGAAGAGGTTTTTGAGGAAGGGAAATAACATTGTATTGTTTCATGGTCTTGAAATTATGCAATATATAGATAGTGGGGTTTTGAGTAGTTTATTTTCTTAGATACATCTTGCATTGTGTGATTGATAAATTATTTCTCTTTCTTGTTATTTGATTGTGCGATCGAATTTGGTTTCCGCAAATTGTAGATTGATTCAATATTTTTTTTATTACATTACAAGATCCGTTGAATCTATTTAGATATTTCTACATGATATCAAAGCAAGTGTTTTGTCTTATCTTTTTTATTTTTGGATCAGACCAAAAACAATGAGAGTGAATTCTTCCCTAAACCAATGAAGTAGATAATGCCATTCTTCATGAGGTTTTAGGTTTTATGCATGGTCTTTGAAGCCATGAAAAGTCTCGAACCATGGATGAAGTGATGGAGAGGGTCAAGACCGATATTGTAAAGTCTCGATGTTCAAATGTTGAGAAAATATCCATAACAAAAGAAAATATAAACAACACTGAATCAGTGACTTACGGGCCTTACGAAAGAAACATATCGATAACCAAGTTGAAGTACTTGAAAGTTTTTCGGTTATATTTCCCATACACCGTGGAGGAGAGAGCTCTGATTTATATCAAGGAAGATTATTTAATAGATAACGGTTTGGAAAATTTCAGTGCAACAATTTTCCATTTGTTGCTCAGGTGGAGTGTTGCACATATTTTTGAGAAGTATGAGAAGCTTTATGATGTGAATGATCTTGATTTCAATTGGAATCTGTTCTAGAAATGAGAACATGAAGTATTTATCTCAAGACATATTAACCTGTGCGTGTGACATATCTGACACTGAAAATACACTTGAGAATGGTATTATTGCGAAAGCTCCACGAGAAGGCGGGTATGGAGAAAATATCCACTAATATTTTCTGGACGAAGTTACTAAAAGGAAGGTGTATAAAAAAAAAGACATGGTACTACTAGACAAATGAAAAGACCAAGAAGAAAGGTGCAGTACTATGAAGGATCATCCACTGAATCTGTTTCTTATTCTAATGATGTAGAAGTAAAAGAACCAAAACAAAAATTAAAGGAAGAAACAAGTAATGTGCAAATTTATTTTCGCAGATGGCCGAGGAGGCGAATTTCGATTGCAAATTGTAGTCAAACAAATCAAAATTTCAAAATTCCACGATCTGGGTTTTGTGCAGAAAGACCACAATTGATTTCATGGTTGGAAATTTCTAAAAATTTGAAGTGGTTTTAGATATTTTATGAGTTCCTTGAAACACTAGTTTTCATAAAAACACCCTTCTGTTGGAATTCAATTTGTGTTTTGGCAATTTCTTCCCAAGATGAGACGCTTGCACGATGTCTCATAATAAATGTTTTCAACAAAAATTTATTCAAAAGATAGCAAAGAGGCACACAATGCATATGCTAGAAGCATAAGGAAAGAATACGTCAGTTTGGATAGTTTTGCAATTGGGTCTGGTGTAAAGAGGTTGAAATGGGGTTTGAAAGATGAAATTGTTATTGCTTCTTTTTTAAGAGACGCAGTGAATTGTGGTTGAGATGGTGTGAATTCTACAACAGATGCAACAAGTTTCAAGTCTCATAAAGGGTTTTTGGGATGAAGCTGCCAAGAAATTGAACAAGGAGACATGAAAGTGTACATCAATAGTAAATTTGTTTACCAAGTTCAAGTGCATAAAGAGTAAATAAGTTTTAGGGAAGCAGGGTTATCTTCAACAACTAAACCAACATGATAAGGAGATTTTTGGCATACTTGAGCAAATGTTTGGCAATGTGAAACAAAGATCAAGCAAACATGGCTCTCCTGGTTCAAATGTAAAGGGATAAGTATCATGTGGTGCCACACTTGGTTGATACAAAATAGTAGAGGGGAAAAATGAAGACCAAAAGTGTGAACGTTAGCCCAATCTGGATAATTTAGAGCTTCGTTCAAGCGTTAAGACAGTAAGGAGGCGTGTTAAAAGGGTAAAGTGGGGATTGAAAGATGAAATTTTTATCGCTTCTGTTGTACAAGATGCTATAAATCGTGGTGCACATGGTGTGACATCTTTAAAAGATGCAATTCCTTTCTGCAAGCAACAAGGGTTTTGAATTGAATTCACGAGGAAATTTAAAGAGGAGATCAGACATATCTATTATGCGCATCACATCTGAAAAAACTCACAAATGTCACCAATACATTAAAATATTGTTACTTCATAAAACTCATGACAAGGTCCAATGGAGTCCCGGCACTGAAATTTGCAAAGATTTAAGCGAAAACATTCTCCCGTAAGTCGATTCATCAAAACTAGTTAGAAATAAATCTACGGTGTTAATTGATTACGAAAACACTTTTTTCATTTCCACCAACTGCTACAGGTGGTATTGTAGGAAATATTTGATTTTCAAAAAACCATATGCGGTTTTTTCAATGTACACATAAGTATAACAATGGGATCCAAAATATATTAGTTTTCTTTTTAGGAAGGTGGGGTTTTTTATTATATATATATATATATATATATATATATATATATATATATATTAAAACTACTATTTTGTAATTTAAATCACTTCAAAATTTCCTAAAACTATTTCAAGAATCAGTTTTGAAACTAATCATAACAATTAGTAAGTTAGGCTAGGTAGCAGATATAAAAGCGAGGGGAATTAGAAGGGAAAAGGATCAGAGTTTAGTTTCATGACTGAGTATTGTAACCATGAATCTTTGGGAAGCTTGAATAATATATGTTAGTTTGATTCCAGCATTGGCATTGCAGTGATTATTTTTCGCATGTGTCCCAACATTCATATATGTTTTTCCCTTTCCTGGACAGTGTAATATGCAATTGGCGCTTTAGATGATGCTTTAATGAATTTACTTTGTTGTACTCATTAAAATGTCGTTGTAATCATTAAAAGTTAATCTTGAAGCACTCACATCCGGGAATCTCATTCATATTATTCTTCTTCATTCATCATTCTTTCTACGGATTTGCAGAACTGATTCTTAATTTCCAATGCCAAAACTCAATCTCCTTCATTTTCCGCTTTACATCTCCACCCTGCAACACTCATAGTCTATGACCATTCTGCTTTAGAAGGCTAGGGGTTAAAACCAGAAATTTTGGTTACAAGCCTTCATGGCCTATACTTTCGGTTATTATTTTAAATCTTTTTATCCAATTCCAAAATGTCTTAGGCACTGGTTCCCCCACGGCTAGGAACTGTCTCCTGAGGTACAACAACAAGAAACACAATAGAAGAGAAGAACGTGAGTTTTTTTTTAACATGTACATTGAATTTGCAGATTTGTTTTTCAGGACCAACAACAAATCAAGATGTCTTTCAATGGCTTAAGACTCGAATATGCACTCGAGGGAAATTCTAATTACATAGATTGGAAGGACAGGATGGAGGCAATGCTTAAGGACAATGGACTAAATCCATTCAGATACAATCATATTCCCCAACCTTCTTGTTGTACTATACAACACCCCTCATTTATTTTAATAATAAATAGGGACCCTTTTAAAAAAAATAGAAATTTATGAACATGATTTCATTTTAGCGTAAGTCTTAAAACTTTAGGAATAAAGGTTTTATCCTTTCCGCTTTGATTTCAAAGTGCTCACTGCAAATTGCATAACTTACAAGCCAATTAAGTTAAAACATATATAATAATTGCGAATTGCGATATGCGCTTCAACCTTTTCGGAATTATATAAATTTCCATTGAAAAAGCTTTAAAATCCCTTTAAAAGAGAAATCGTGTCATGCCTTTTTAAAAGAACAAACTTATAACATTTCGGAAAAGTTTCGATGAGTCAGACCCGATGAAACAATAAAAGAAGAATTAAAAGTATCTAAAAGTTTGATAAAGCGCAACAACATGAGTCTCTAGCGCATTTGGTGTTTCGCGATGAGAAACCAAATGGAAAGTTTTTTACACCACAATAAGTTGTGATGTGCAATTTGCACAGATCACATTTTGCAAGATTAATCGGCGGCAAAAACATAACTATTGGTATCTGTTAAAAGTTGCGATGTGCGATATAAACACTTAGTATTCAAGTGCGTGAAATGATGCTTATTTAATCAATCCATTATAATATCTAATGACTTAGATTGTTAGATTAGATATATTGTGTAAGGTGTGTAAGAGATTTGATAGAAAGATTTATGGGTTATTAACGACATTTAGTGGGTGCAAGGTTCAAAAGATTGATATCTACTTGAAGTGTGTTTTAAATTTAGAGGGTCGAATCTTGATTATGATATTTTAACTCTATTATCTATTCTTCTCTCTATTCATTTCAGATCTGAATTTACTCGTTTCACCTGAATTCAGGAAACCACCTAACGAATTTAAGAATAATTGGAATGGCAAAGAAAGGCAAGGAAATTGCCCAAACGTCCATTGCAAAAGACACAGGCATGCCTCCATTGTTCTTAGATACAACGTGCAACATGAATTGTGGGAGTTCTTCATGGGATGCAATGTACAACCTATTGGAGGGAGAAGTACATCCAAGAGAATTAGTGAAAACAATAACAGTAGATGGGGCAGTTTCATCAGACTCGTCTTAGTTTGAAGTTTCATGTTCGTTTCTTCACAGAATAGTGACGAGGCCGAAGATTTTACCATACACAAATATGGTAAAGTGGGTCATTGACAACATTAACATAGCAGAAAGATCATTCAAGAATTCTAAGATAGAGAATATTGGTTTGTTCACTGCAGATGATTTACAGATAATGTATCACTTGTCTATGCCGCAGAATAACTATGATAAAGGTTTTGTCCAAAGCTTTACGAAGAATAATACAGACCTCATGAAAGTGATAGAGGGATGGAAAGAAGACCAAGGCAAGCTAAAGCAAGATCAACTTGGTATGTACTCGATAGCACAATTACTCTCCCCTTATTTTTATGTAGCTGGAATGCTATGTAGTTTATTTGTTAAACTAGATACGACTATATTTTCCATAGAATGGGTTCCTTTGATTGATGTAATTGTCAATTCCTTTATTATGAATTGGGAAACCATTTTGTCTAATAATATGGCTAAAACCATAATGGACTATAGGACAATAGAGTCTATTCCACTAGAACAATACCTCCGTTCTACATGAGTGCTTACATCATGGATGTAATTTACTCTTTTTCAAGCTTTCCTATCATGGGATGGAAATGGACAAGCTAGGACCCCACTCCAATTCATATTTACCATAAATAATTGTGGGAATATGATTTTCATCTGCATTTCTAAAAAAATTGTAATGGAGTTATGTTACCCATCCATCATATCATCTTTATTGAAAGAGCCCCTGGGATTTCTAAGGAAGCTAGAACAGATATTTTACCACTTGCTAGATGGTTTGCTGAAGAAAATTTCACTTATATCAAAATTTTTGGGAGTGATTATTCCCCCCATGTTTTACCTTATTATGTTCCTGATAAGATTTTAGCCAGAGATATTACTTATCAAACTTTAGTCAGCAGTGTGACCAAAAAACTCAGAGATTCCAAAAAATATATCTAGCCTACTTTCCCAGTACAGTGTAACAATTTCGCCATTTTTGACATTGGTCATGCAGCCAAAGAGATTTCAAATATCACTTCATTGAAGTTGGATTTGATGCCAAAGAGACCATATGATCCTAACGATGTGGTTCGGAAGTTTATCAATAATCTTAAACTCAAACCTTTCATGAATGAGAAGGACATGTTTGATTATTTATTCGAGGGTGTACAAAAGTTTACATATGTGTTGAAAATTGCATCTAATAAACTCAGTAATGCATACTTTTAAGCAAGCATATAGAAGCAAGAGACTAGAAATAGTTCCTTTGGACCTGTTATTTATTGAAGATGTTCAAATACCAACTTCCAACATTAGTCTAGATGATGAGGCTAAGGACATGTTAGAAGATGCATCTCAGGATAACTCAAATCAAGAGTCAAAACAATCACAACACCACTCTCAGAATTCAGATCACTCTGACAATGAATCTGAAAGTAGGAATGAGAGTCCCAAGAAAATAATTGAGAAATTGATCAAAGGGATTGAGATGCAAACTGAAGGAAAAATTAATGGAGCTTAATCATCTTCTAAAGAAGTTCAGCATATCCATAATACACCTGAGAAGATAGAGAAACCTCAAGAAAATTATTTGAAGAAAGAATGGGAAAATTTTTCTAAAGCACTAGAAACACCACCACCACCAAAACCTAATGTTGATGAATCAAAAAGTTTCCAAACTCGAGAACAGACCCATAATTTAGTGGAAACTGCAATGCCGCTACAAAATGTACTAGAAGATCAGGATCAAGAGATTATTTCGACATACCCAACATAGGAAATCATTTTGAAGATTGAATAAATTCCCCCATTAGATATTTTCTATAGCCCAAGCCACAAAGTTGTAGTTAAGAGAAGAAAAAAAAAAGGATTGATGAATCAGTAACTGCCCTTGAAAACGAATCAATGAATTTTGTATGCAAGGACTCTCGTGCTAGTCCTACTGAACATATCGCTAGACTATCGTAGTTCACTGGAGCATATGCAACTACTACCAATGACAAAGCAGAAGAATTCAAGCTTCTTCTCAAACAACAGGAAGACAAAGTTCAAGAGTTGGAGAAACTAATAGAATAGGAAAAGTTTAATTACAATAAGAAGATTGAAATGAATATGTCACAATTCCAAAAGGACTTTGATATATTAAAGTTTCAAAACCAGGTACAAATTTTAGAAAAGGAAACTCGGATAGAAGCAGCTATGGATAAGTTGAAAAGTCGGCCTCAAACAAAGAAATTTATTAAAGAGGAACTTGAATGGAACACAAAGTTAAAGCAGCAACAAGAATATTTCCGTCATCAAATTTCAGTTACAAGTTCATACTGTGATACAAGCAAGATTTTGATCCAACAAGTGTCTAACAGGACGCCAAGATGCGAAAAAATCAAAAATAAGATTTCCGATTTCATCAAATGGAAAGAGTCTGATGAAGGAAAGAAGTCTGATCTCCCAAAGATTGATAGATTTCACAAATATATCATATTCAAATATGGGGAGATACAATTAAGATAGTTAGGGAAGGCAACAACAAAGGCAACAAATCTGACCAATGAAATCATAGAATTTGTTAATGAACAACTTCTAAAAGCTAAAATTATCAAAGAAGCTACATTTGAAGTAATCCTAGATATTAAACCATTAGAAGCATAGTGGAAGGAAAGCGCTGAAATATAGGGAGAATCTATTAAAAATATAACTAAGTTTGATCAGAAAAATTACTGGAATTTTCTGATCAAACCATATCATCAGTGCCAGACTCTATAGTCATTAACTGATTCTACAAAGAAATCGCTGCTAGCACTTTCGAATGCAGTGTTTTAAGGCCGAGTCAGATCCAGGATTACACAGCGAGCTCTGCTAAAGCCAATAGTAGATATTTGTCACCTCAGATATCAAATGCGCAAAGAGGATCAGCCCACCTAAGCATGTTATTATTTTTATTTCCTAGATTGTAGTTTAAGTTTACTCATTATGAGGAAGGTTGTTTGAAACCTCCTCCAATTTTTATGTAATAATATATTTTAAACATATTTAGTTTAGTATTTAAATCATTCTCATGCATTTAGAGAAGGGTCTAGAAATTTGTCAAAAACATTTGCAAAGAATGCACTTTTGTAAGTTTGTGAATGCCTTGATGAAATAATGGAACGAAATATGTTATCTTTTGACATTGAAGTTGTTTAACTAAAGTTGCATTATTGTACTCATTGAATTTCTTTAAATTGAAGAGGAGAAGAAAACTATTGTCAGTTTGAATGAGTAGAACCTCATATATACGATACTTTTACACGTTATATTAAGTTTTTCTTCTTGAATTGACAATCATATTTTTATCTGTATTATATATGAAATTTGTTATCATAAGTGAGTTTTAAATTCACTTTTGTACCGATATTTGTTTATGATTACTTATATCATATATAATCAAACACATGAATGTGATATATATTTCACAATCCTTTTGATTAAACTATTTTGTCAAAATAATTACTTTTACATAATTTTCATCTCTTTCAACTTTTGAATAATCTTCATTACCAATTATTGGAAGATATATTTTTAGATAGCATTAAGGAATGAAAACTCCCGGGTATATAGTAGAATAGATATTTTAGTTAAATACATATGATAGATTAAATCATTTCCCATTTTCATGTTATAAACAAAACGCACCCTCATCATCCTTATTGGGTAACTGGTCCCTTTATCCCCAGTTGGAGCCACTACACCAAACAGAAAAGGACTTGCTCTAAGGTCCGAACCATGTGGTTTTCCCCCATGTTGTTGCAACAGAATTCTGAGGCCTCAACACTTCTGGAAAAAATTCTTAACTTCTTGATGCATGGAATAATAATGTAGCAAAGGAGAGAAGGATCTTATTAGAGGGAGTTCAAGATATTATTGTCTCGAATATCCATGGAAAGGAAACTCCATATGATATATGGAAGGCCTTAACAGATATTTTTTAGAATAGCAATGACCACAGGAAGCTGGCATTGAAAGACGAGCTCAGAAAAATCAATTTGGAGGAGGGTGAGAGAATACCAAAATACTTGACAAGATTCACTCAGTGTCGAGATGAGCTTGGAAGTGTTGGTGTGATTGTTTCCTAGGATGATCTGGTGAGCCTATAACTTCTAGGCCTTCCCAAGATTTGGCATAGCTACCAGGACTCGGTGAATGGGAGGGAGAAGTTACCAGAGTGGGAACGATAATGGTCCAACTTGGTACAAGAAGAGATAAGGCGGAGCACCAGATACAAGACATATTCGAAATAAGTCCCAAGGCGAAGAGGGCAAGAGAGACTTGTCAAAGGTCAAATGTTTTCACTATCACAACTATGAGCACTATGGCACGAAATGTCCATAGAAGAAGGCAAGCAAAAAGCAGCCCGCAATTGCAGTAAAGGGTGAATCTCTAGATTCAGAGTTTGATTTTGATTTTACTCTCATTTCATGAATGACCAACACTGTAATGGGATGCATGTGGTTTCTCGACAACGGTGCCTCGTTCCATATGATGGGAAATAAAGATATCTTCATTGACTTGGAGGAGAAGGACCTCCAACAGAACATGGATTTTGGAGATGATGGGAGGTATAGCATGACCGACATATGTATATTTACCTTCCAGTGGGAGACTAGATCCTCTCTCATATTCAAAGATGTTTTGTTTGTTCCAGGACTAAATAAGAATATTTTTTCCTTAGCAGTATTGGAAGAATGTGGTTATGATGTGATATTTAGAAAAGGAAAGTTGTTGAACCTAATAATTGAAAAATCCATAAATCCATAAATCACTTTTCCCTGCCTTTTCATAAATCCATAACTCTAATCAATGATAAATGACATGTTTTATCTTAGAGAATGCATTTGAATGATATCTATGTGATATTTTGATGTTCTTGTTATTTGAATGAATTTATGTAACTCAGCTACAGAACGCATCCTATTCTGCAGCTAATTGTTGTTTCCGCAGCTACTTTAATGGTTTGACAGGTTCCGAGGAGCGAATGAAGGAATGAGTCACATGAGCATATTTAGAATGATCCACATATGGATCTCGTCCTATCCACCTGGTTGAATTCGACAGAAAAATGTGCCTATTCTCGTGGTCAAATTGCGGTCAAAGGACGTGATCCGAGAACGAATAACTCTCGATTTTCTCTTACGTAGAAAATCAAGAGTTAAACACTTAGATTTTTCTTCTATGTTTTAGTTGTAATCGCCATCTGTAGGCAGAAATATCTCTAGACAGTTACATTTAATTTTGTTTAAATACCGGTTGTTTGAAAACTGAAAACATACTTAATTTTTGAACGTTTTGTATGCTTTGAGACTCTGTTCTTTTTCATAATATGAAGACCATGTTCGTTGTTCCAGTTTCTCCTTTATGTGTGTATAGTCTGCTAGGATCTCATCTCATTCATTTGCAGAGGGCCCCTGCACAGAAGAAACTATCAAGCGCTGAGAGGGATCAAATATCTCGAGGTGAAAACCTATTTTTTGAGAGCAAAACTTGAGGAAAGGTTTGCACCTCAAGAGATTTGATCCCTCTCGGTGCTTTATAGATCCAGAGTTAAGATGGATCTAGGCTGGTTTCAGTCGTGTGCGGCCAAAGAAAATATATTGAACATATGATTAATTTTATCAATAATACGTAAATACATATAATATAAATATAATAATTTTATTTATGCTAAATATGTCTGATATTTATCTAGTCATTTTAATTTTAAAATTTTCTTAGTTACCTCAGTTTTTTGAGATGTTAAATATTGTTAATAACTTTAATGATGAAAAATGATGAAATGAAAATTTTGAATGCAAAGTGACAATGTAATAGTGTTGAATGATAGAAAATGTGAATAATAAGAATGCAGTCAATTACAAATAGTATTCATTTTGATCAATCTCAAATTATTTTCTTCTACTATTATTATTGTCACCCTTGTTAGTTTTGTCATATTTTCATATCGATTATATGAAAAGGACAATTGAAATCATAAACCATTTAAATATCTAGTTCGAACTATTGTACTAAACATAATACATTGTCTCTCTTGTTCTTCAATATTAATAGGTTGACTTACTATAACACAAAGATAAATGTACATTGTCAATAATTTTGTGTGCTTACACTGAAATCAATGCACAATTTTAATCCAATCACTTTAAAATTAATGTACCATCAATGTATATCTAATTACATCAAATCAAAAATCAATGTCTACACTGAAATCAATGCATCTAATGCAAACAATCAAATAAGATTATAAAACAACATCCACACTAAAATCAATGTATCTAATGCAGGTAATCAAATAGGATTAGAAATCAACATCTACACTGAAATCAATGCATCTAGTGCAAGTAAGAATTAGAAACCAACATCTACACTGAAATCAATGCATCTAGTGAAAGCAATCAAATAGGATTAGAAACCAACATCCACACTGAAATCAATGCATCTAGTGCTTGATAGATACGAAGACCATGTTTGTTGTTCCAGATTCTCCTTGATGTGCGTATAGTCTGCTAGGATCTGAACTCATTCTGTTGTAGAGGGCCCCTGACAGAAGGAGGTTTCATTAGTTGTTTTAGTTTAATTTCATTAGCTCTATTTTGTAAATTCATAAGTTAAATTTACATTGCATTGCAACTGATCTTTATATTAAAATTTTTATCATTTCATAGATTAAATTTATGAATGCTTTCTTAGAATTAGTTTTAGAATGACTGTGTAATCCTTTTCTTACCAAAAACATCTCAAGAAAGTAGTTCTTCTATTTTCCAAAATTGGATTATGTTTGAGGCACTAGAGCATACAATTACCTTAGTTTTCTTTACATGTTTTTATACTGCTTTCATAGATTGAAATTCTCAAATAGATGTATAATTAAATTCTTGTAAATCATGTCAAGAAGATGACTTACTTTGTCATGCTTCCAAAATTGGATGATTGAGTATTTAAAATATACAGTGAAGATGACTTTGTCATGCTTCCAAAATTGGATGATTGAGTATTTAATCATAAAGTAGTTGAGTTTTCCTTTACATGTTTTTATACTTCTTTCCTATATTAAATTCTCAATTAAATGCTTGTAAAGATCATATCAAGAAGGTGACTTTGTCATGCTTCCAAAATTGGATGATTAAGTATTTAAGTCATAAAGTAGTTGAACTTCCTTTACACGCTTTTTTTAATACTTTCTTAGCTTAAATCTTTAAACTAAAGTATAATCAATTGCTTGTAAATCATGTCAAGAATATGACTTTGTTATTCTTCCAAAATTGGATGATTGAGTAGTTGGTCATGCATTAGTTGCTTGTCAATTCCTTTGAATTTGCTTTCCATTTAGATTAGCATTGTCATTTCAATTCTTAGTTATAGGATTTATGTTTTTTTAATCCATGGAGTAGAGTCAAATTAAGATTAGCTTTAAATTTCCAAAAAAGATCAAAGTCATTAGAATAAATACTATGTTTTTAGATAAGATTATAACCATTTAAAGTTTGATTCATTTTTAAGAAAATTAGCACAGTTAAGGAACACTTCCTTTTCTTCCTTCTTTCAAAACTAGTTTTTAACATTAAAACTTCATTAGATTTAGTTGATTCATTTCATAGTTCTCATTTCTTAAGATTAACTCCCTTAGACACAAAGAAACAAAACTCCCCAAAAAAATATAAAAACATACACAACGAAGTAAGAAGAAGGTTATCTAAGCATATATTGTGCACCACACTTCATCAGATTACTAACCTCGGTTGATGATATATGATAGGAAATTTAAGACATTAAATTGGCTAAACATTTTGGCGTCGTTTTCGGGGAAGTGTAATTAGGTAACCTTCTTTCTTACATTTAAAAAAAATTATATGCGTAGAGAAAGAGATTCTAGGGGGATATGAGTGGTGTTTGATTCCAACAACAACACTCACCCCACTTAGACCACGTAGTGATACACCACCATCTCAAACTCATATTCCATACTTCAGTAGACATATACTTCTTGAAGTCTTAAGGTCAAAAATCCAACCAGGAGGATCTCCTACTTCATCAACTAAGGTTGTCTTAGAGGAAGAATATCCTAGATCTCCAACAGAAGGAGTATCCTTTTTCACCTCTACGGGAGAACACATTCTAGCTGAAGGGTTAGGAATTCCTAGTGGGAAAGAGGAAGAAGAAACTTTCTTCAATATCCCATTGATAGAAGAACCATTGGAAGATAAATTAACTTTACAGTTAGAACCTTATATTAGCTCTGAGGAATCTACAATGGCAGGAGAAGGAGAAGGAGAAGGAGAAATTTTAAATGGAGAAAATTTACTGTTTGGAGGAGGAAGAGGTGGAGGATGAGGTAGAGGAAACAGAGGAGGAGGTGAAGGAAATAGAAGAAATAGGGAAAATGATAATTCTTTTGGATTTCCTATAATTGATGAGGATAAAAATGCCACAATGAAAAATATTTCACCTTCCCTTCTTCCAAATTTCCATGGATTAAAGAGTGAAGATCCTGAAACATATTTGTTTGAATTTTAAGTTTTGTGTAGATCTTATGATTACTTACAAGACCCTAAAAAACTAAAGCTATTTCCTGCAACAATTAAAGGAGCAAATTTAAATTGGTTCATGGGTTTAGTCACACAGGCTATTAGGACATGGAATGATATGAAAAAAGAATTTTTAGAAAGATATTTGGACTATTGCATACCTATTAATCAGAAGGATGAAGTATTCAAGATGATGCAAAGAGAGGATGAGAATATGGAGGATCTAATTTAAAGATTCAATTATAACATAAAAAGAGCTAAAATGGAAAACTTATATCAAGATACTTTAAAAGCTCTCTTGTTAAAATCCATTAGAGATGAGTGGATAGACATTATCAACATGATTCAATAAGTCGACTGATAATAATATTCTTTTCTTTTGCATCATTTACCAAATTCTTCTTACCTTGTTCATCAGCGGTTGATGTAAATCCATTTTGAACAGCGTCCCATACTTCGTAACCTTGTGCCAAGAGATAGACCTCCATTCTTCCTTTACAAAGTGCATAATTATTTTCATTGAATAGAGGTACACCATTCTTGGTATGCTCCATGACCTCCTTCCAGCTATTAAACTGCTATTGAAGGAACCAAGCTCTGAAACCAATTGTTGGAAATACTGAGAGGGGGGGGTGAATCGATATTCCTTTCAATTAGAGCATTAGTTAATCTTCAATTATTATCAGTGTTTGTACAATGATAGCAGCAAACAAGAGGAACACAAATGCACACAGTTTTTAAGGTGGAAACCCACTCCAAGACAAAAACCACCTAATGATTTTCTAATAATTCTTTAATATTCAACTCCAATTGAAAATAAAGCTCCAACTTCCTAGAATCTAGAAAAACATTCTTCTCTAGCTCCCACTGGACGGACGCTCCAATGCCCGAGATTCTTCAGTAGCAACTGAACAGATTCCCCAACACCCAATGAGCTACAACTCACCCTAGCACCACCCTACCATCCTATAGAAGAATAAAATAAGAATGGACTCCCGTACCAGGGGAAATGCTCCACTTTACAATGATATAGAATGATGCAAAAGAAGAATATATACTAGAACATAAACCCAACTTTGACACAACCACCTAATGATGATCCTAGACCTCCCAACACTGCCTTTTCAACCCTTGGTAGATAGACACTAGTACAATTTGTACAATAATGTATTTACAATGACTAAGTACAATGATACTTTTACAATGATTGTATGCAGTGCTACCCACTTGAAGACTTCATATGATGAACTTCTTACTGTTGTTATGCACCTTGGTTGCTTCTCTTCTCTTTCTACCCTCTGCTGCACCTTTCTTTGCTTTTCTATCGTAGAAAATCTGGTCCTTTGCAATCCTTGACAACACATGATCTAGCTTTTTCTTGCCTTCTAGGAGCTCGATATTGAATCTGGTGTATCTTTGTTATTTCAGATCCTCAATATATAATTTTTGGTTCTATAGTAGTCCTTTTATTCGTCTCTCCAATGCCACAGGTTTGACCTAATTTGGATTCTTCAAGAGAGAGTTATACCAAATTTCTCACAATGCCCTAATTATGGACTGTTTCAGCAGAGCACACTTGTACGGCGTGACACGTGTCATTGTTTCCTCATTTGGCTCTAAAATTAATAGAGAGAAAACTACAGACTATGCACTATCTTCCTCCTTTTACGGAATTCCAATCCGATACTCAGAGAGAGAGTTACGACGATTTTACCAAGGTCACTTCTTTGAGATGAATTTTAGGAGCCTGCAAAAACCCTTACTTCCACAGATCATATCTCCAAAAATATTGCGCAACTTGATCTGAAAATTTTACTGCAGCTTCCTCAAGATTTCAGCTTCGCCTCATAACAATTTCAGCTTCTAAGCCTTCGTAGAAAAAATTTAGAGTGAAAATGTCACGATGACGTGTTTCAGATGGCCGAATCCCATGCATAAGGAGGAGATGAGGATCACAATTTATATAAGTGCTTAAATTTAGAGGGGCTTCAACAAGTGAACGTGGGAGGGATTTTAGGAGCTTAAAAAAATATTAATTATGACTTTTCAATGACCCATGCCCCAACCCCATGGGGTTTTAGCCCACTAACTGGGGGTACAAACTTCAAACATGAATATCTCTCAAACCATGAAGAATTACATGGCGTGCCATATATCAACGGAACATATCGACAAGTAGAAACCATCAAAAGCATTATTGACCCATAATATATTAATTTGATAGGTCAAAATTCCCATGCAATATTGGGTTAGCCCCTAGTGCTGCTTGGGTTGACATCAATGACAACCGCTAATCAACACAGGTCGTGGCTTCGGAGCTTCAGGTGGTTGAGTAATTACTAGCATATGTAGTGTAAAGGTCAGTTTTGGAATTTTTTTCATAATTGCATCTTGTGCGGAAGTGACCGGAAAGGGAAAGGGAATATTATAACCATTATTACGATATGATGTACTTCTTTACTGAAAATTTATGACGGAAGCAAGACTGAGTCAAGTAATGATTGGTGCTGTCATCCCGGGGTTCAAATATGTAAGCATATCTTTGTTAGTTATTCTTGTGGTAAATTATAATTATCACTAATTCAAGTAATAGCTTATGGAAGAAGAATGGAAGATAAGGTGTATATAAAATTAATTGGCTATTGATGAAGCATGCTTTCATACCATAAGCAGAGCCATTGCTGCCAATAGGCATTCATAGCCTCGACAGGGTTGCTATTTTGACTAGAAAGAATGAGCCGAGATCCTTATGTAAAAATAGTTATTCTGCCCATTTTGTGGAGATATCACCATGCTGGTATGGTAGCCAGATAACCATAGTGCCACTCACCATAGTTGTAGCAAAGTGATCAGGCTGGTTTGTGATGAGACCTCCTGTCCTTCAAGCAGTTAAGAAGGTCATTACCCTGGTGTGGTGGACATTGTGGGCATGTCACTTGTTAAGCTCTTATGAATGTAGTAGGTTGGCTCATGATGAGACCCCCTATCATCTCTTGAAAATTTGCATGTAAGCACAATACTTCTTTTTGAATCATAAGATCTTGATTTATAAGGAGGTCACTGTGCTGGTGTGATAGCCAGATAGTCACAGTGCCATTCATTAGGATTGTAATTGAGTGATCAGGCCAGCTCATGATGAGACCTCCTGTCCTTCAAGCAGATGAGAAGGTCATTACCCTGGTGTGGTAGCCATTGTGGGCATGTCACTTGTTAAATCCATATGATCATGGTAGGCTGGCTCGTGATGAGACCCCCTATCCTCTTAAAAATTTGCATGAACACATAATAGTTGCTCTTTACACATGAAGGGACAGGATGGTGAAAGAAGTGAAAGAATGCCAATAAAATGAATACCCTTTATTCCCATTCCTTCATATTGGAGGGAAATATTACTCGAATACTGTAGAAAGATATACCATGACAAGGTCATGTATTGTATGATAACATATTTGAACTAGAGATGACATAGCCTTTTACTTCATGTATGTACAATGTTAGCTTCCTGTTTAAGGATTATAGTGCCAAGGAGTCATGATATTGGTAATTTTACCATTTCCCTTTCTTCTTCAACTGCCATTCCCAACTCAGAGATTCTTTTAGCTGGATAAAGGGGATAATGGGATGAAAAGAAAACAAGGTTATTCAATTTGAACAGCATGGATAAATAGAAAGAAAAACTTGGGATTTCAATCTAATGGAAAAACAGCCATTCAGATATTGATCAGCAGTCATTCAGGTATTGAACAACGAGAAAAATAAAAACACAAAATCATGGCTGTTCAATCCGATTGAACAACAGTCGTTTAGATATTGAACAACAACACAAAAACACGGTTGTTCAATCCGATTGAACAATAGCCATTCAAGAATTAAACCACAGTCGTTCAAATATTGAACAACAAGAAAAATAATAATGAAAAAACGTGGTTTTTCAATTCGATTGAACAACAGTCGTTCAAAGATTGAATCGCAGTCATTCAAGGATTGAACATCAAGAAAAATAACAACACCAAACCACGCTTGTTCAATCTGATGGAACAACAGCCATTCAAGAATTGAACAGCAACCATTTAAGATTTGAACAATAAGAAAAATAAGAACACCAAAACACGGTTGTTCAATTCGATTTAACAGCAGTCATTCAAATATTGAACACTAAGAAAAATAAAAACACCAAAACATTGTTGCTCAATTCGATTGAACAATAGTCGTTCAAGGTTTGAACAATAAGAAAAATAAGAACGCAACTCACAAGAGGATGAGAAAAAAAATTGCAAGTATGAATAATGTACAACAAAATAAGACATTTATATACATTATTTACAAATGATGCTAGCAAACCTCTCATGTACTTGAGTTTGTGGGGTTGTCACCCCCTTGTGCCACAACTTGGATGGTGGGATCATTTCGTACTTATTGGCAAAAAGATTCTTTCGTGAAAGGTTTGTGATAGAGGCGCACTCTATGTCCGTTAACTCAAAATGTTGAACAAGACCCATCTATGGTGGTCAAGGTGAGTGTGCCATTGTTGTGTACTTCCTGAATCTCATATGGACCGAGCCACCTTGTTTGTAGTTTTCCTGAAAAACCTTGGAATCTGGAGTCATAGAGGATGGCCCAATCTTGTTTTTGAAATACCTTCTTCTTGATAAGGTTATCATGCCACTTAGCTCGTTGTTGTTGGATGATCGATGTGCGTTGCAGGGCTAGCAATCGTATTTCATCTAATTCATTTATTTGTTGGAGTCTTCTAGCTTGGGCTTTTGTTAAGTCCAATCCTACCTCTTGGGTTGTTCTTAGAGTTTTGATTTCGAATTCAATAGGGAAGATAGGTTCTCTCCCAAATACTAGCTGATATGGTGAGTATCCAGTGGTACTTCGCCAAGTTGTACGATAAGCCCATAGGGCTTCTGGTAATCTAGTGGCCCAGTCCCGGCAGTGTGTTGATACAGTTTTGGTAAGGATTGCTTCCAGGACTTTGTTGGTGCTTTCGACTTGCCCATTTTCCTGTGAGTGGTAAGGAGATGTAACTCTATGTGTGATATGGTGATTTCTTAGGGTGGCTGTAATTTTATTACCTATGAATTGTGCTCCCCCATCGGTTATCACTTCCCTTGGCAAACCGTATCGTACGAACAGTTCAAAAAGAAACTTAATCACTAATTCCTTCATGGCTCTTGTCAAGGCCACTGTTTCTACCCATTTGGTTACATAATCTGTGGTAACCAATATGTTGACTTTCTGGTTTGATGGTGGGTTGAATGGCCCAAAGAAATCCAGTACCCATCGTTCGAATGGTTCTACTACTAATTGTGGTTGTAGCGGCATTTCATCAGCTTGGCTTGGTCGGCCCATTCGTTGGTAGCTATCACAGGCCTAGACATATTTCTTTGCATATTTGAAAATCGCAGGCCAATAATAGCCTAATTGCAACACTTTATGCCCCGTTCTGCGTTCTGCGAAACGGCCGCCACAAGGTTCATCGTGGTAGGCTCGTAAGATGTCATAGATTTCATCTTCTCTTATACATCTGCATATGTGCATGTCGGCCCCTATATGGAAGAGGTATCCACCGATGCAGGATAACCTTGCGCTGCGTTGTACAATCAATTTCTATTCTTTTGATGTTAAATGTCTGGGCAACTTCCCCACTGCCAAATAATTTGCGACGTCTGCATACCATGGTGTTTTTACTGCTACAACAAACAAATGTTATTCAGGGAACTGATCATCGACTGATAGCGTGTCATCCGTTTTGGGAACCCTAGACAGGAAGTCTGCGACCAAGTTTTCATTTCCTGGATGAGATTTGATTTTTATATCGAATTCCCGCAATAACAGCAACCAACGAGTTATTCTCCCATTCGTGATTGGTTTATTGGCTAAATATCTAATAGCAAAGTGATCAGTATACAGGAGTACTTGATAACCAATTATATAGTGCCTAAATTTATTAATAGCATAAATGACAACGAGGAATTCTTTCTCGATCACAGTATGATTTAGTTCGGCAGGAGTGAGGTTTTTTCTTATATAATAAATGGCATAAGGTTTTTTGTCTTCTTGTTGGCCAAGGATTGCTCCTATTGCTGCGTCGGAGGAATCTGAAGAGATGTGAAAAGGCAATTTCCAGTTGGGTCCTTGTAGGATTGGTGTTGTCGAGACCAATTTCTTCAAATCTACAAAAGCGATGTCACATTTATCAGTCCAATGGAATTCGACATTTCTAGTTAATGCATACAAAGGTGCAGCTATTTGTGAGAAATTATTTATAAATCTGCGGTAATATCCTGCATACCCCAAAAAAATGTGTACCTTTGTTTGTGTGTGAGGTGTAGCTAATAGAAGGATTACCTCTATCTTGGTCGGATCTACCTATATTCCAGTTGCAGAAATGTAGTGACCTAGGATCACTTCCTCTGTCATCATCATGTGACATTTTGCATTGCTTAGACATAGCCTAGTAGCAATACATTGCTCCAACACGTTTTCTAGTGTTTCTAATGCTTGATCGAAGTCCTCTACATATGGTGTGAAGTCATCCATATAGATTTCAAGCCCCTCATTTATTAAGTCAGAAAAAATGCTAATTATGGCTCTTTGAAATGTTGTTGGAGCATTACATAATCTGAATGTTGAAAATCTGTAAGCAAAGGTACCCCATGGGCAGGTAAAGGTTTTCTTATCTTGATCTTCGAGAGCTATTTGGATTTGATTGTAACCATTGAACCCATCAAGGAAGGAAAATAACCATTTCCCTGCCAATGTGTCAAGGACTTGGTCAATGAAGGGAAGGGGGAAATGGTCTTTCTGTGTTGCTTTATTCAATCCTCTGTAATCTATGCAGATTCTCCATTTCCCATTATTTTTAGGGACGACTACCAGAGGGGAGACCCATTTGCTGCTTGAAATAGGATAAATAAAATTTACATCTATCAGCTTTTGCAACTCCTCTTTTACAATATCTTTTAAGTGCGGGTTTAGCCTTCGCTAAGGTTGTCTAATGGGATGTGCTTCCTTATCGGTATAGATGTGGTGGGTGCATGGCTGTGGGTCTAAACCCTTCATGTCTTGGTTATCCCAAGCAAATGCCCCTTGATACTTCCGAAGGATTTTTATGAGCATTTGTTTTTGGCCATCATCCAAATTGCCATTAATATTCAGAACCTTTCCTGGCTCAATCTCAATAGGTATTATTTTACGTACATCGATTGTGGGAAGATGTTGATCCTCAAGGTTTTTCACAGGATCCTCTTGATCTTCGTTTTCAAGAACTGTTTTCAACATCTGGCATTTTAAATTTCCAGCTGTGGGTGATTGATTCATAAATTTATTGATTACATCATCTTCCGTTTGATCCTTAAATTTGAGAGCTTCTACTAGTGTAAGAGGTGGACGAAAATTTTTCTCCCAATATGTACATGGATGCTTGTGAATTTTTATCACGGGTAAGCTTAGTTTGGCAGGCGGATAAATAATGATATTTTTTATGGAATCTCCTCTAGTGATAGTCATGCTACCTGCTCGACAGCCTATGTAAGCATCTATTGTGGCCAGCCAAGGCCGCCTAAGAATCAATGGGTGCCTGTCCATTCTGTTCTTTGGATTAATAACTAAAAAATCAATTGGATACTCCCATGATTCCACAGAGACTAGGATGTCCTGCACTCTTTTTTTTGGTTTGATAACAGACCTGTCAGACAGTTCCAGCAGTGTAGTTGTAGGTTCTAAAGCTGATATGCCTAGTTTTTCGCAGGCCCCTGTAGTTAGGATGTTAATGGCTTCTCCTAGGTCGACCAATGTGTTTGGAAATGAGTGGCCAGAGATTTGTACAGTCACAATGGGATTTCCTAGGTCTTCATATTTCATTGGTGGTTCCCTACCTAGTAACAAGTCAGATAGCGCCCCTACCACATGAACGGTGGGTGCAGCCTTTGTTCTTTGATTTTTCCCACATAGCTCCTTAATTTTCTTTGCATAGATGGGGATGTCTTGGATAGCCTGGAGAAGAGGAATTTTGATACATAGGTTTCTCAACTCCCCATAGGTTTCAACTCGGGTCTGAGCTGGAGTCGTGGCTTCTATAGATAAGATAGTACATCCTGATCTCAGCCTTAGCTCGTTGCACTGCTTCTGTTCAGTGCTAGAATTTGGATTTTCTATGATCTAAATTAGTTGAACTGGTCTATTGTTGGGATTAGGATTGGGTTGAGCAGGCAATTGAGGGTGTATGACAAGCTACGGGTTGTGTTGGACTGGGTATGGCGCTGGTAGGGTAGGTTTGTTTTGGGTCCCTGCTCCCATTGGTAGGTTGGTCATTCCCATGGGTCGCTGCCAATTCCAATTAGTGTTTTGAGGAGGGGGGGTTTGGCCACTGGGTTTGATATGGAGCATTTTTTCAATAAGGGGGAGAACAATGAAATTTTGGCCAATTATTCCTTGATGAAGGTTGTGTAGGCCAGGGTGGCATAGGAAACGACTGGTTTGACCAAGTAGAAAAATGATTTTGAGTCTTCCAAGTTGTTGTAGGGTTTTTATGGTTAAACTGTAGAGAAGAAAAGAACTAAGGCAGGTCTTGTGGTATAACTGGTTGTGCTTGCCATTGGCGATGTTGATTCATTAAATAGTCTAGTTTTGTCTCTTCCTATGCTTCCTTGTAAAATTCTTTCAGCCCGGGAAGTGAAGGACATTGGTCCATGGTATGATCCTTAGTGCAGATGGCACAATTCTAAACCATGTCTAAAGGACATTCCCTCTGGCTGTGTTTCTTTCGACATCTTGGGTAAAATATGGCCAAGTTCTACTATGCTATAGCTTGTTTCTGCTTGGCTTGTAAAACATCAAGCTGCATTGTCAAAGTACCCAAGATGTCAATTTTGAAATCTTCCAAAATATTGCCAAATTTTGCTCTATTTACGTTTCTATTTGACTCGTTAAGATCTTTTTTCATAGAATCATTCCCAATTGGACGATTGCACGCACTACCCCGAGAGGATCTAATACACAGGAAAATAATATCATCATATTCTTCCTAGTAAATATCTCCTTTCCCCATTATGTTAAGCGTTTCAACCCATTCTTCCTTCATTCCTTTAATCATCGCGACTTTTTAAAATGTCTTTGGATAGCGTGGTATATGGGGACCTTTGTAAATTGTATTGAAATCTTTCTACGTACTCTTCTAACGTTTCATTGTCCTTTGCAGACATATTGAAGATTTCATCTTTTAGGTCTCAGGTTCGGCAATAGTCTTGGTATTTGTTAAGGAAAATGTTCTTCATTTCGTCCCAATTATTGATGGTTCCCCCACCTAGTCCCATGAACCAGCGTAGCACTATTCCTTTTAAGGTAGAGTTTCATATTCTAAGGATCGGTGGTGTAGTCATACCCCCTACATAAGACATCAAATTCAAATAGGAATGAATTGGGATCTTCCATAGTCAAACCATGGAAGGTGGGAATGTTGTGCAAGGGAATGGCTTTCATAGGGGTTTTTACAGCATGATCAACAATGGGGTATTCCAATGTTGATGTCTACCTCTGATTCTAATCTTGATTATTCGCCATTTGATCGAAGAGGTGCTAGAAATATTTAGGGTTTTATTGTTCTAGAGGAGTGATCCGGAGGGGTTTGGGAGGTGAATGTAGTGGAGGCTTTACAACGCTTCCCTGTTTTGGGATCCTAAGAACCTCTGTATCGACCACTCTTTCAGGTGATTTAGGTTTTGTAGCTTCTTTTTTAATTATGCTGCTAGTTTCTCCTTCCCCTTCTTGTAAATTGCAAGAACCTCGCTCTCGCGAAGGGCCAGTGCCTATATGATCGGTAGTTTGAAGGCTTTGCTCAGATCCTTTTGTTTTACCGTAAATCTCGGCGTAGGCTACAAATGTTGAGGTTGCGGCTTGAGGGAGTGTGATAAGACTTTGAATTGAAATAGTTATGGGTCATATAGATGCTTGAGATTCAACTTTATTAATGATTTTGTCTATATATGTTTTTCTTCCAAGGATCATCGATCCTTTGGATTGTGAGGATTTTTTTGAATGATCTCTGATTGTTTCTATCTTTTTATTTCTAGTCATAAAACAAGAGCACCTATTCTATCGGTCTTTGTACGATTTGCTAGAAAGCGGGCTAGAGGGAAAGCATGTTTCTTTCCGGTACGCAGGTTCTTACCTCCCGTTTTCAATACCCAATTATTCACAGCAATGGAGAAAGATGAATAAAGGATATCACTCTTAACACTCTCCCCAGCAACTTCGCCAAAAATGTTGGTGTGACAGAGGTGGCTTATTATAGGCAACCCTAGTGCTTCTCATTTAATTATCAACCCGAGGTAAGTCTTCTTATTTAAAGAGTGTCGGCACAATATATGCAAGTGAGATCGACTGATAGATACTCTATGTTGTTTATGAGAAAGGATTATCTAGCCTTCTGAATTCAATCAACTTAACGAGGAATGGTTTGGTAGGTTATGGATAATTATTCTGTCGAGCCTATGATCAAACAATAGGATGACGGTTTAAACAGCAATCTTAATGAATTGAACATCAATCTAAATTAATTGAACAACAATATAAATGAATTGAACACCAATCTAAATGAATTGAACAACAATCTAAATGAAGTGTACAACACTCACTTATATAATTTTGCAATGGAATTCTCTTTGTAAACTAACTCATTGACATTAATCAATAATTGGACACTTTACTATGCTGAAAGAACAATGTAATCTGCAAAGATAAGTAACATCGAGCAATAACTATCTTACGATTTGTAAATCGATTGCAAAGGCATTGGAAGAAACTAAAAACATCGACTGGTGATGAAGTATTATTATAAACCAGAAAATACAAATGCGACTATTCTAAATCAAAGAACACAAATTCCAAAGAGCTCCGACGAAAGAAAAACTGTAACTTTACTGAGTGGAAAAGTATTTTACAACCGCATCAGATAAATGGACATCAATTATGTGACTAACGCATAGTATGGGAATTGGGCCCAGACCACCAGAAGCTCTAGCATAGTGAAAGCCTCAAAATATAACTGTTAAAAACATCAAAAAATCTTTATTACATCAAGGGATACTACAGGAATACAATTAGGCATTTTGGTTCTGATGTGTCGATTACAGAATGAATTTCCTACTTCTCCTCGACTCCCTATCTAGTTCGTCCCCAGTCCTTTTAAAGGCAATTTCATGCAATGAGGAAGTATTTTCCAAAAGACAGCTTGCTGCGCGTGGCTATCGTTTGAGTTCTTGAGCTTGAATTTGTCTATTTGCCTTCTGCTGGCTTCTGGGAGTTACTAAGATCCCATACGTTTGCATCTGTTGGTTGTCTTATGTTTACCATTGGTTCAGCTACTCTCCCTTCCTGCATACGGAAATACAATAAGTCAATTTTCTATTATAGAAAAATTCGTTTTGTCATTAGCTCTATTGCTCTAGTTTTCATAAATATTTTCTTTATTTATTGTTAAGATGAGGAAGAATTCCCAAAATTGTGACATAATTTGAAGTAATTATAGGGTGAAAACATACCTCAATTCGAGCCCAACACAACCATCAGTATCTATTTCTAACCCTCCTTTTCCTGAAATTTTACAAGTTGATAGAGGGGTAGAAAAACATATAATGTTTCCCAATTATGATTTTCTAGATGAATTGAAAAATGATTGTATCAAAATTCCTTTGTTGCAGGCCATTAAAGAGATTCCAATTCTAGCCAAAACAATAAGAGAGTTGAGCATGAAGAAACCAGGAAGAAAAACAAAAGAAATAAAAAGAATTCAACTAGTAGGAAAAATTGTAGACATTATGATGGGAAAATTTCCATACAAAAATATTTAGATCCAGGAAGTCCAGTTGTAAAAACACACATCAATGGTATTAAAATTCCAAATACATTGATTGATTTAGGAGAACATATAAACATCATGAGCAAACAAACCATAGAACAACTGAAGCTTCCAAATCTTCAGTATACACCTACATTACTGCAATTAGCAGACATATCAGTAATCAAGCCAGATGGTGTATTAGAAGATATTTCAGTATCCTTAGACTCCTGGGAGTATTCGGTCGATTTTATGATTTTAACCCCCAAGAAAAATCTAGGAGGACATCCACTAATATTAGGAAGATCTTGGTTGGCTACAGCTGATGCTTTCATTAGTTGTAGATATGGTGACATGTATATCTCTAATGGTAATTCAATGAATAAATTCACTCAATATCCTCTAGCAAAAACAATCACAGAATTAGAAGATGAACAATGGATCGATGATGACAATGATATACAATCTCTCTTTACTATTTCTGGTATCAGTGAAGATAGTCAAATGTTAAATTCAATAGAAAATTTTGAATCACCTTCAAAGTATGAACATGATCATTTTCAAGAAAAATGAAATATTGAATACTTACCATCTAGGCAGATGTCTCTATATTCTATGGAATAATTTGGTAACTCTATAGTTGAAATCTTTCTAGGAAAATATTTGAACATAAACAAAAACTTGGAAAGATTACAACAAGAAAATTTAATCAAAACATTACAACAATATTCTTCTGCATATGCATGGGAATACACTGACATTAAAGGAATTATTCCTAAGACTTGTATACATCACATCTACATTGAGGAAAATTTTAAACCTATCAAACAACCTCAAAGAAGGATGAATCCAAATCTTAGGGACATTGTGAAAGAAGAATTGCAAAAATTGTTGAATGTAAACTTCATTTACCCAATTTCAGAGAGTCAGTGAGTTTCTCCCTTAGTGATTGTACCTAAAAAGAATGGTAAGTGGAGGGTATGCATTGAATATCGATAGTTGAATAAAGCTACCCTAAAAGATCATTTTCCATTACCTTTCATAGATCAAGTATTGGATACATTAGCAGGAAATAATTATTTCTCATTCTTGGATGATTTTAGTGGTTACAATCAGATTCAGGTAGCACCTGGAGACCAAGATAAAACCACATTCACCTGTCCATGGGGAACCTATGCCTACCGACTACTTCCTTTTGGTTTGTGCAATGCACCTTCAACCTTCCAAAGGGCAGTATTAGGAATTTTTTATGATCTAATACATGATTTTGTGGAGGTATATATGGATGATTTTATAGTTTATGGGAATTCATTTGAAGAAGCTTTAGAAAAATTGGAAAAGGTTCTTAAAAGATGTAAAGAAGAAAATCTTTCATTAAGTCATGAAATTTTTTTTATGATGTTTACTGAAGGAATTGTTTAGGACATCAGCACGTTTCGGGAGATGGAATTAAAGTTGATTAATCTAAGGTTGAATTCATCTCTAAATTATCAGTTCCAAATTTTCAAAAGGATGTTAGAAGTTTTCTAGGATTCACATGGTATTATAGAAGATTTATAGAAAAATTCACTAAAATAACACCCCCACTCTTCAAATTGATTACCAAAGATTGTGAATTCAGTTGGAATCCTGATTGCCAATTGGCATTTGAAACTTTAAAAACAAAAATTTCTAAAGCATGCATCTTAAGAGGTCCAAATTGGAAACTACATTTTCACATTTTAGCAGATGCTTCAGATACAGCTCTAGGAGCTGTATTAGGAAAATAATATTTTATCCTCTATGCTATCCATTACACAAGAAAAAATTTGACTCCTGCTAAGTTATATTACACTGTAACTGAAAAATAATTTCTAGTTGTTGTTCATGCTATCAATAAATTTAGACATTATATCACAAGATATGAAACCTTTATTCATATAGATCATTCTGCAATTAGATATTTAATGAATAAATCTATTACTAATGGCGGAATCACAATATGGTTATTGCTCCTACAAGAATTCAATATCACCATTCTAGACCAACCTGGAAAATAAAACACAGTTGCTGATTTCTTGTCTAGAATTCAAAATGTTAAAAATGATACTCTAGTAGAAGATAATTTCCCCGATGAATATCTTTTTGGAATAACTACTAAAACTTCTTGGTTTTCAAATATTCTAATTACTTAGTCACAGGAAAGTTACCTGCACACTTGTTTCCTAGAGAGAAAAGAAAAATTATTCAAACAAGTGCATTTTACTCATGGGTTAATGATGAATTGTATAAAATAGGTCCAAATATCATCATCAGAAGAAGTGTTCGAGAAGATGAAATGCTTGATATTCTCAAGGCATGTCATGATGAACCCTATGGTGGACACTTTGTTGATAAGAGTTCTATCTATAAAATCCTTCATTTAGGATATTTTTTGCCATCCATCTTTAAAGATACTAGAGAGTATGTCAAAAGATGTGACAGTTGTCAAAGAATGGGGAAACCTATTCCTATAGATGAAATTCCATTACAATCTCAATTACTCATCAAACCATTTGAAAAATGGGCCCTGGATTTTGTTGGACCAATCAATCCACCATCTAATCAAAAGAAATATATTACCGTATGTACTGATTATGTCATTAAATGGGTAGAGGCTAAAGCACTTTGATTTAGCTAATGAAAATGTTGTAGTTAAAAAAAAATTTTAGGATATTTTCACTCGTTTTGGTGTCCCAAGAGAAATTGTGACAAATCAGGGAACCCATTTTACATCCAAGTTGGTGGAGAAGCTTGTGGAGAATTATAAGATCAAATATAGAAAATCCACTCTTTATCATCCACAGGAAAATGGTCAAGTGGATTCTACGAATAAGGCGATCGAAGGAATTCTCACTAAGACTGTATATATACATAGGAAGGATTGGGCATATAGGCTTCCCGAGGCCTTATGGGCCTACCAAACCACATGGAGGAATACAACAGGACATGCTCCCTATGAACTTGTTTGTGGGAAGCAAGTCCTATTTCCTATATAATTTCAGATCCAAACCTTCAATATGGAAGTCCAATTGGGTCTTGACTTATCAGAAGCCCAAAAGCACAGATTGGAGAAACTTAATGAGCTTGATGAAATCAGGCAAGATGCAGTTCAAATAACTAGTCTAGTCCAGCAGTAAAGGTCCAAATGGGCACTTTTTTTCGATTCAAATTTCAAAAACTTTCAAGGAAATTTTTAGACTCATTGGCTTGGGCCTTATGAGATTAAAAAAGTCTTTGACAATGGAGCAATCAGGATAAGGACAATTGATGAAGAAAAGGTACCTCTTGTGAATGGACATCGATTAAAAGTCTATCATAAGACAATTTCAAAGGAGGAGTTTATCAAAAAAATTCAAGATAATATTGATATGAAGTTAGTGAAGAAGAATCCTTCTTCTTCCCCAACTTAGTCTTTTAATATTTCATATTTTAAAAAATAAAAATAAAATAAAGAATAAATAATATATATATATTTATATCTAGATAAGTGTGAAAACCATTCAATAATTGGCATCCCTATACAGAAAATATAGGATGAAAATCAGAGTTTTGACATCTTATATTTTTCATTCCATTTCTAAAAATCCCAAAAATCTTTGTTCCCTTTCTTTTTCTAAAAGAAATAAAAGAAGTAGTATAGAACTACCTCCATTCTGCAGTTGTTATTCCATTCTGCAGCTGATACCACATTCTATAGCTCTGTCACATTTTTCTTATAGCCTACTGCGACAAGAATACTGAGCACAAGAAATTGAGAACTCCAGTTGAAAATCATCATGCTGAAGGATACCTGAAGAATCAACATCAAGAAAATAGCAACAAAAGGTTAGTTCTAAAGGTATGATTACATAAATTTATTTAAATAAGAAGATAAAAAAACATTATCATATATAAGGTAGATGATCACATGCTGCCTCAATATGTCATCATTTGATTTGATTTGGACTCACATCATGTCATAAATTGGCCACATCATCTGCATCATATTTCATAACGATCCATAACAGATTCCTCCTATTTACGATTAAACAGTCATATCCTACTGTCGTAACCTATTCATCTACGTTTCTTAAAACCCCATCAAGTATTCATTTCGCTCATATTTCCCTACAAACCCTTGACGTCCTTAACCAGATCTGCAATCCAATTCACTTCATACAAAGAAGAACAATTCTGAAGGCTAGAATCTCCACAATAGAAGACATGGGTTTGATAGTCAGGACTGAACCAGTGGGAGCTAAATACATGGAGGTTTATCCTTAAATCAAAGAGATGTTGCAGAAGGTTAAGTGGCTCAGTTTTATAGAAAAATTTTATGGTTTCCACAAAGAGATCACTAAGTCTTTTGCGAGGTCTTTCGACGGAATAGAGGTCGAAATAGGAGACATAAAATTTTCAGTGACTGAGGCCTTCATAGCTGAAGCTACAGAGCTCCCAAGAGTTGGAGAGAGATGGTTCAAAAAAAAAAAAAAATCACAGTGAAGCATGGAAATTTTTCCTCAAGAATCCAAGTATGGATACTTCTATTTACAAAAATGGTATTCCTAGCTCAGCACTCAAGAATAGATGGAGAAACATGCTTTTAATTTTGTAGAATTTTATCACTTGTGAAGGCAGATTTCGCTACATGTTTGTGTATCATATTCAGTTGTTGATGAACTTTTTGGAGGATGGAGAAATAAACCTCGCTTTATTTCTACTGAATAGTTTAAATAGAATGTCCATAAATGTAAAGAAAAGGATTCAGACAACATGATGCACCATCATGGGTTGGTAAAAATACTTCTTGAATTCCATTTGAAAAGTATAGGAGACTCTTGGGAGAGTTTTATGATCAGAAACCATTTCCAAGATGAGCCAGAGCAACCTAAGGAAGACAAGACTAGAAAAAGTAGAAGAAGGAATATTGATACAAGCATTGAGGATAGAACTTCACCTCCATTATAGAAAGATGAAGATGAAATTACCCTTGCGGAGTTGATGAAAAATAAGAAACAGGGTGGAGTTAAGACAAGAAGTAAAACATAAAAGAAGAGCAAGGTTATAAGTGAAGAAAACTTAAACCCTCCACAACCAAGGAGAAGCTCTAAACTCCGAGGGTCAATGAAGAAAACACCATCACAAGAAACATAGTTTGTAAATTTAGAGGAGGAACCTTAAGTGCCATCACCCATCAATATCTCCCCTGCATATAGTCCTATAAATTCTCTTTTACATAATTTTGAAGGCAGTCCCAGCAGAAGATCTCTAGGCATAGACCTAGCACAACAAGAGATATATGACTATATTGAGTCATTGGAGAAAAGGAATGCAGAAGTGAATCCAGGTATGCAAGAAAAACCTATCAGTCCAAAATAACCTATGGTTAACACCCTCAAGAAAGAAATATATGAGCTAGAGTTACTGAATAGGCACATTAAATGGGAGAATGAAGCTTCAAAGAAGCAGAACCAATTGGAGAAATTCATTAGTGATAACACCATCCTACATTTGGGACTGTGGTACAAAAAGAACATAAAACTTTAAAAAAAGAACAAATCTCTGAACAGGACAATCATCAATCTCAAGTACAAACTCCTTATGAGGAAGCCCAAGATGGCAGTCACCTCAATGAAAAGCAAGAAGAGAAAACTGGATGTATTAGCAGAAGTTTATGAACAAATGCAATAGGAGAAGGAAGTTCAAATTTTTTATAATTGCATGAGGACATGCAATGGCTTCTTAGTGGGGGTATGTTGAACCTTGGAATTGTTCTTTCTCTGACATCCTTTCTCATCACTTTTCCCTACCTTTTCATAAATCCATAACTCCAATCAATGATAAATGACATTTTTATCTCAGAGAATGAATTTGAATGATCTCTTGTTATATTTTGATTTTTTTGTTATTTGAATGAATTTTTGTAACTCAGCTACAGAACACATCCTATTCTGCAGCTAATTATTGTTTCCACAACTAATTTAATGGTTTGACAGGTTCCGAGGAGTGAATGAAGGAATGATTCACATGGGCATATTTATAATGATCCACATATGGATCTCGTCCTATCCACCTAGTTGAATTCAACATAAAAAGGTGCCTATGCTCGTGGTCAAAGTGCGATCAAAAGACGTGATCCGAGAATGAAGAACACTCGATTTTCTTTGGCGTAGAAAATTGAGATTTAACCACTTATATTTTGCTTCTATGTTTTAGTTGTAATAGCCATCTGTAGGAGGAAATAGCTCCAGACATTTACATTTAGTTTTTTTTAAATATCGATTGTTTGAAAACCAAAAATAGACTTAATATTGTGAACGTTGTGTATGCTTTGAGACTCTGTTATTTTTCATAATATGAAGACCATGTTCGGTGTTCCAGTTTCTCCTTGATGAGCATATAGTATGCTAGGATCTCAACTCATTTTGTCACAGAGGGCCCCTACACAGAAGGAGGTTTCATTAGATGTTTTAGTTTAATTTCATTAGCTCTGTTTTGTCAATTCATAAGTTAAATTTACATTGCGTTGCAACTAATCTTTAGATTAATTTTTTTATCATTTCATAGATTAAATTTATGAATGCTTCTTAGAATTATTTTTAGAATGACTATGTAATATTTTTCCTACCAAAAACATCTCAAGAAAGTAGTTCTTCTATTTTCCAAAATTAGATTATGTTTGAGGCATTAGAGCATACAGTTACCTTAGTTTTTTTTACATGTTTTTATATTGATTTCATAGATTAAAATTCTCAATTAGATGTATAATTAAATGCTTGTAAATCATGTCAATAAGATGACTTACTTTGTCAGGCTTCAAAAATTGGATGATTGAGTATTTAAAATATAAATTAGTTGAGTTTTCCTTTACATATTTTTACACTGCTTTCTTAGATTAAAATCCTCAATTAAATGTATAATTAGATGCTTGTAACTATCATATCAAGAAGATAGCTTTTTCATGCTTCCAAAATTGGATGATTGAGTATTTAATCATACAGTAGTTGAGTTTTCCTTTACATGTTTTTATATTGCTTTCCTAGATTAAATTCTCAATTAAATGTATAATTAAATGCTTTTAAATATCATATCAAGAAGGTGACTTTGGCATGCTTCCAAAATTGGACGATTAAGTATTTTAGTCATACAATAGTTGAGCTTCCTTTACACGCTTTTTTTAATACTTTCTCAGATTAAATATTTAAACTAAAGTATAATCAATTGCTTGTAAATCATGTCAAGAAGATGACTTTGTCATTCTTCCAAAATTGGATGATTGACTAGTTGGTCATGCATTAGTTGCTTGTCAATTCCTTTGAATTTTCTTTCCATTTAGATTAGCATTGTCATTTCAATTCTTAGTTATAGGATTTATGTTTTTTTAATCCATGGAGTAGAGTCAGATTAAGATTCGCTTTAAATTTCCAAAAATATTAAAGTCATTAGAATAAATACTTTTTTTTAGATCAGATTCTAACCATTTAATGTTTGATTCATTTTTATGCAAATTAGTATAGTTAAGGAACACTTCCTTTTCTTCCTTGATTCAAAACTTGTTTTTAACATTAAAACTTCATTAGATTTAGTTTATTCATTTCATAGCTCTCATTTCTTAAGATTAACTCCCTTAGACACAAAGAAACAAAACCCCCCAAAACAATATAAAAACATACACAACGAAGTAAGAAGAATGTTAAATAAGCATATATAGTGCACCACACTTCATCATATTACTAACCTCATTTGATGATTTATGATAAGAAATTTAAGACATTAAATTGGCTAAACAAAAGGTTTACCTTAGACACATCACCATGGGACAGGTGAAACGGATCGGTTTATAGGTCAAAGATGCATGCAAATCTTTGAGGAGAAAATCAGAGGTTAGAGACTTGGTGGTTGAGAGGCAACATAAATTACCTCTCAACTTACAGCCTCAGAAGCAGTCTTAGATAGTTGTGGAGCAAACAAAATTGAAGAAGAAGAGAGGAGAATAAGTGGAGGAATCCACTCAAGCAAAGACCTTGAGTATGCGGAAAGTTTTGAGTCAGGTGGGCAGAGGGAGCACATGCATCCATACCTCCAAGTGATATTTGGGGTGATGTGAAGTCATAATTGCAAGAGAATAAATGTGGGCATGGTCCATTGATATTTCTTGTCTAGGGGATCAACACCTGGATACGGGGGCCCACAGTACACAGTAGGAGGAAGGATCAGTAGTGATTGATGCAGTCATATGTGAGAGTGATAGAAGTCAAATACTGGAGCGTAGATTAGAGTTGGCAGCAGTGAAGATGGAATAGATGCAGATTCAATAGTAGCGCAAAGTTTTCAGTAGACAATGCAGTAGCTAGCAGTAGTCAGAGACTCTGGAAACATATGCATCATACTAATTTAGTTTTGGATGCTTTTCAATTTCAGAAGTTGCAGGAGAAATAAAATCTAAAGATAAGTGTTGCATGCATAATATTCCAAAGGTATTAGATCGAGATATATTGAATTCCTTTATTTTTGAGAGGGAGTGCTAAAAATGGCAACAATAAATATTGAAAATGGCACCCATGAGGCTTTTGATTTAATTTACCCTTAATTAAATTAGAAGTAAATTGTAATTCCACATCACAGGAAAACTTGCATAAGTTAATTGAGTTAGGAATACTTAGTTATCTCAGCCAATTCGAGTAAAGGGTCAAACTAGAGGCATGTAGAGTCAACTCTAAGTTTTAGGGGGTCTATTTGCAGTTATTTGTGAGTTTTAATTAGTTAAATCAATGTAATATCCCACAATTCTGGAACAGCTAGCAAGGCATGACTGGAAAGCACATTTTCCAGTGATGGCTATTACAGAAATGAAAAACAGCACTTGGATCCCTTAGATCTAAGTATCTAAGTCCTAAATCCAAGAGGGTATCAAAATAAATTCTTCTAGGTGGGTTAAAAAAATCTCCCACACCTAGTTTCCTTGAAAAATGCCCCAAAGAGGGACTACAACAATAAATAAATAAAATCTCAGAAAATAACGCAGTTTCTGTAGAGAAGTGATAGGAAGCTCATGAAATATACTTCAATAGTATTTACAGCAGAAAATAAGTCTTACAATTAATTTCATCAAATACATGGCTGAAAATACAAGTCATAGACAGAAGAAATCTCCTCAAAAGAGGGCTGCAACCATATGAATGACTGAAAACTACCTTGATAGTGTTATTTTATTAGGATGCAACTGTTGTATGTTACATGTCAGATCTAGAGCAGATCTTTGCATAAAAATTCAGATCTATATCAGATCCATGCACTAGAAGAGCTCCTCTTTTAGATCCCCTTAGAACCTTGGGGTTTACACCAAGCATGAATAGTAGATCTGAGATCTAAGAAAGAAGATCTACAGAAGTGTTCAGAAATGATGAAGTATTAAAATTATGCAGATCAGATCTGAAAAGTAAAATATGTAGATCTCCTCCAACAAATCTTCAAAGTGAAGGGTAGATCCCCAACACTCAGAAACTAGCTCTCCAAATGGTGCACCCAAACTCCCTGCAACACCACCTACAAGAATAACATAGATCTGGAGTAGAAACTGCGTTGTATGGGATATATATCTAATTTCCACATGCCAATATTAGAATCTAAAGCTCATGCACCTCAATACACTTCCTCCAATAGAACAGAGGCCTCCTCCACTGAAAAGGAGCACTAAAATGACTTAGATCTGAAGAGATATAATCTCCACTGAAGATAATGCAGTCCCTCAAGGGAGACTGTGTTGCAGCTTGAATAACTGGGTTGGCCTAATGCCAAGATGCAAAACTAAAGCTCAAAAAATGGATGCACTCTTCCAAAAGGTTAAAAGACACACTCATTGAGAAGAGGCTCCAATACAAGCTAGATCTGAACAGATCTATGGTTCTACTTGCTGCAGCTTACAAAAGCAAGAAAACCCTCACTGGATCTGCATTGCAGTTGGAAGTAGAAGCTTGGTCTCCAACCAGATAGTGGACAAGTAATACAAGGTCTCTCAAGAGCTCCTCAATGGGAAGAGATGGAACTCCTAAACAGGAAATTCCTATGCTAAACAGCATATGCAATCTAGGCTAAGCAACCAATAAAGTTGTGTGTCTAAACAAACAACAGATCAGAAAATAAAATCATGAACAACCTCAACATATTGCCTTCCCCTTTCTTTTATAAGATGAGAGCTTGCCAAAACCCTAAACCACCTTCATCAACTTATCTCTTTCACGCAAGAGACCTCCTTCTAGAATTATGATGTGCCTTATTGATGAGAACTCCTCCAATACTGCACTGTAGATATGGTCAAGATTGACCCAGTCAAGTGGATTTGTTCTTTTCACCTTTTTCACATTGGGCATGGATTTATTCTTCCATTAGGAGTTTTTGACCCTCCTTTACATAATTATTCTTTGAACAAAGAAAATAAAATGAAATTGAATATTCCTATTAAAATAGGAATATTACAGTCCTCCCCTCCAGGATGTTGCTTGCCCTCAATCAACTTACAAGGACTTGCAAAATCTTCCAATGGAATTGTCTCCTCCCAAGGGTATAAGTGTGCTCTTGGTGAATGAACCAATTAGCTGTCATCATAAAGAAGTGGGAGATACATAGAAATAGTTCCTTGCTATCCATTGGTTTTCTCAGTGCATGAGAGATGGTAGATGTAGGGTACTTCAACTTCATGAGAGGCTCCAATCTCCATGCTATCATCCAAACAAAGTGAGCCATCCTGGGTAGCTCATAGAAAAAGTCACCAATTCCCCCCATTTGCATTGTGTAGGGGCTCCATGCATGGAAATGAGAGATGAGGATACTCAACTCATGTTGTCCCTCTTTCCATTTTTGATGAACGTGGAGCTGTTGATCCTGAGTTGCAATAAAATAGTCCTCATGAAGCCAAAAGGAACTTGGACCTTCATGATTTCCTTCTTTGATTCTAGTGAGTCTCCTTGCCCAATCTCCCATGCATATAGTGAGTAGATTATCTTCAGCATAGGTGCTCCAAAAGAAACATGGACTAGGTGTCATATGATATATGGGATGGTGACAATAGTAATCCCCTTGAAACCAGTGTTTTCCATCCTCTTGCTACCTCAAATCATGGTGCAATAAGTGGTCATCCCACCACCTCCTTGCTGAAATAAGCTTCTTCAAATCTTGAAAATGATGGAGGATAATAGGTGTTGGATGAACATGATTCCAGCAACACATGCCTTGCTCCAAGTGCTCCCCTGTGAGAGTTCTTCTCTTATGACATAAGCCCAACACATGACCCTTTGTATGAGGAAACATAGTATATAAGGCATCAGTCATATAAGGCCCTATCCTCTTCTTGAAGTACAAATAAATATGGGAGATTGCATTCCCAATGGACACATCCACACAATGTGTCATTCCTCCTCTCATGTTGATAATAAATATTGGAGCATTAACATCATGATATAAACAAGCTCCCTCATACCACCTCATGAGAAGGTTACATTCTCCCCCAACCCAAGGTACATGCATGATTATGATATTCATTCTAAAAATAAATACATGTACATACATAATAGGTATAAGCAAATGTATATACATGGAATTCATCATAGGGTGCCCATACTTTCTTCTTGTCAACTCTAGCAACCATGCCTCCTCCTTATGCATTCCTTTCTTGAAATACAAGGCATGAGACAAGAAAATAAAAAACTTTGGGTGGTACCCACACTCACCCAATAGAAACTAGTGCAGGTCATCGCCTCCCTGCTTCAGATCTAGATGTGGTAAGTGGTTTACATGCCACTTACTTGCTGCCCTCATCATTCCACCATGGCTAAAGGTGAAATGTATATTTGGTGCTTTAGGGAAGCACCCATCATGCTGCAAGACCGCTCTTAGCCCATCAAGGGAGTGGCCATATTTGGAAATAGTTCTGGCCCATAGTTGGCCATGAATTTTATATGGTAAGACACTCCTTTTAGGAGTCATGGCCTACACATGTAAAGAAAAAGAATGCATGCAATCATAAATTAAAATGTGATTGACATAAGCATGATTCTTACCCAAATTCTCCAGCGCTGTGATAGTTCCTCTCTTGGCCAAATGTATCATCAATGTACAAGGTTGAGAGAACACTTTGCTCTTTTCGTCAAGAGGTTTCCCTAGTGGGCTTCTTCCAAGTAAGGAGACATCAAGGCATAGATCATGATAGAAATATGTATGGACTGATGTGTCCTTTATTTTCTTGCACAAATCCTCATTCCTTCTTAGGACATCACTCCTTTGAAATAAAGAGAGGTAAATGTTTCTTACCCTATGAAGCTTGCACTCCCCTTTATCTTTGGCAGTATTCAGGATCTTACCATTTGATAATGATGGCACATGTGGCTCATGGATTGTGCCATAATTATTATATGTGAGACTCTTTGAAACTCCTTGCAAGAATGCAAGAGCTTCTCTTCTTGGAGCAGCTTCCCCTTCTTCTTCTTCATGAAATGCTAGAGATGCCTTTGTTATGACTGTGTTGTCACCCCTAGCCATTTCTTCAATGGTGGAAAATGACTCATCATCAATAGGAGACCTTAGATCTTGATATACCTCTGAAAAAGGAATCTTCATGTATTCTTCTTGAGAAGAAGACTCTTCATCCAATGAGGATCTTGCCCTAGGAAAGGTATCAAGCAAGTTCATATTCTCCTCAATGGTCTTCATAGGTGGAGTTGGATTTGTAGATCCTTCCTTTGGCACATCTCCTCTCTTCCTCCTCTTGAAGAAGTTGCTGATAGAACATGGTAGCTTTGATGATATGGATGAGTGCTCATACCCATAAGATGAGGATGTAGAATTCTCCTCATGCATAGATCTTGTGGATCCAGTTGGGGAAACTTCATGGTCTATCCCCTTTTCTTCTCTGTTTTTTCCCTTAGGCTTAAACTGAGTTTGGAACAGATTCCTTGAGAACTCTTTTCCTTCCATTCTTCCAAGAAAAGGGTTTTGAACCTTAATTTTTGTGTCTTCCATGAAACCAATCTTCATACTCTTTCTCCTCTCTTCCTGAAAAGACATCTTGGATTGATGCTCATAATCTGAGCCAAGGATCAAACTTTGATACCACTGTAATATACCAAAATTCTGGAACAGCTAGCAAGGCATGACTGGAAAACACATTTTCCAGTGATGGCTGTTAAAAAAGTGAAAAAATCACTTGGATCCCTTAGATCTGAGTATCTAAGTCCTAAATCCAATAGGGTATCAAAAATAAATCCTTCTAGGTGGGTTAAATAGATCTCCCACACCTAGTTTCCTTGAAAAATGCCCCAAAGAGGTACTGCAGCAATAACAAACAATTCTACTCATAAAATAACGCAGTTTTTGCAGAGCAGTGATAGGAGGCTCATGAAATATGCTTCAATAGTATTTATAGAAAATAATTCTTACAATTAAACTCATCAAATACATGTCTGAAAATACAAGTCATAGACAGAAGAAATCTCCTCAAAAGAGGGCTGCAACCATATGAATGACTGAAAACTACCTTGACAGCGATATTTTATTAGGCTGCAACTGATGTATGTTAGATGTCAGATCTAGAGCAGATATGTGCATAAAAATTCAGATCTATATCAAATCCATGCAGTAGAAGAGCTCCTCTTTTAGATCCCCTTGGAACCTTGGGGTTTACACCAAGCATGAACAGTAGATCTGAGATCTAAGAAAGAAGATCTACAGAAGTATTCAGAAATGATGAAGTATTCAGATTATGCAGATTAGATTTGAAAAGTACAATATGTAGATCTCCTCCAATAGAGCAGAGGCCTCCTCCACTGAAAAAGAGCACTGAAATGACTTAGATCTGAAGAGATCTAATCTCCACTGAAGATAATGCAGTCCCTCAAGGGAGACTGTGCTGTAGCTTGAATAACTGGGTTGGCCTGATGCCAAAATGCAAAACTGAAGCTCAAACAATGGATGCACTCTTCCAGGAGGTTAAAAGACACACTCACTGAGAAGAGGCTCCAATACAAGCTAGATCTGAACAGATATAGGGTTCCACTTGCTGCAGCTTACAAAAGCAAGCAAACCCTCACTAGATCTGTGTTGCAGTTGGAAGTAGAAGCTTGGTCTCCAACCAGATAGTGGACAAGCAATACAAGGTCTCCCAAGAGATCCTCAATGGGAAGAGATGGAACTCCTAAACAGGAAATTCCTATGCTAAACAACATATGCAATCTAGGCTAAGAAACTAAGAAAGTTGTGTGTCTAAATAGACAACAGATCAGAAATCAAATCATGAACAACCTCAACATGTTGCCTTCCCCTTCCTTTTATAAGATGAGAGCTTGCCAAAACCCTAAACCACCTTCATCAACTTATCTCTTTCACACAAGAGACCTCCTTCTAGAATTACACTGTGCCTTATTGATGAGCACTCCTCCAATATTGCATTGTAGATATGGTCAAGATTGACCCAGTCAAGTGGATTTGTTCTTTTCATACTCAAGTGTGTTTATTAAAGTGGCCCAGATTTACCCTTTTTCACATTGGGCATGGATTTATTCTTCCATTAGGATTTTTTGACCCTCCTTTACATAATTATTCTTTAAACAAAGAAAATAAAATGAAATTGAATATTCATATTAAAATAGGAATATTACACTCAATTATTTGAGTTAAAATCAATTTAACTCATTCTAATTGAGTGATGAGCTAGTGAGAGGTCTAGTGAATTAAATATGATTTAATTCACATGTAGTGATTAATCAGATAACTAATAATTCATTATAAATAGTTGTTGTATGTCAGTTATAAGGAAGACCCAATTGATATTCGGTTTAAAGGGAAGATAACTATCAATTGTATAATTAGAAAATTGTACAGGTCATGCATGAGTTCATCAGGATGCCTTGAAGGAATTGCACGATCAATTCTTGGTAATTTCCTATTTAATAGGGGATCATTTCCCTTAGGAATGCATAAGCAAGGATGGTCAGACATAGGTTGAGAATTGGTTAAATATTCGAACGGTTTCTCCTAGATCAAAGTGAGACAGTCAGCAGAGTGCAGAGGTTTCTCAGGAAGGGAAACAAAGTTATATTGTTTCATGGTCTTGATGTTGGGAAAAATACTGAGAGGGGGGGGTGAATCAGTATTTACAATAATCTAAATATTTTCTTTTCATTTTTTTGATTTCTATACACGACTCTAATTAGTCCAAATAGTGTATGCATGTGGATTTTGTAAAGGAAACATGTGTATACCCAAATAAATTTTAATGTCAAATAAATCTTCATAAACTTTGCTTATCCGAGATCATCAATTATGCTTCAGAGATTTAAGTAGTAGATATGTGCAGTAATAACATAGTAAATCATCACACAAAATACATTACACATAAGCACCAATATTTTAAGGTGGAAACCCAAGTCGGGAGAAAACCACTGCCGTTGTCGTCTCTGTCTTCAATGTTTATTATATAGAAAACTACTTACAATGTTGTACTGGTGCAGACTTATATCAGTACGCAAGCAACCATTTGCAAAAGGTTGCAACCTTCTCTCATTTTCCAGCTACTATTGGAAGGGAGCTCCAACCCCCTGATCTCGTTTACCAGCCACTACTAGGAGGGAGCTTCAACCCCCTGAAATTATCACTAGCTTCTACTAGCAGGAAGCTTCGACTTCCACACTAAAGGATTCTACTCTCAGAACCACTGCAAACCACGTTTCATAAATTTTCACACTGGATCCAACAACTTCATGATCTGGGTCTGTCAACTACCATTTATACCCATGATTTGTTACTTATGTGATGTTGTTATAATTTCATTTTAAAAGAGCATCAAAGAACGCATATGCATGCTTAAGCAAGAGGAAGCATGGCGACAGTCAAAAACATAAACACACGAGACGTTGATAAATAATTTCACCCAGTGAGGGCTATGTCTCCAGGCCCAGTGTCAAAATGGGGTAAGATACTTCATATAGTGCTGGAAATGGGAAGATGTACATGGATGATGTTCATACAAGGATGTGCCCTCAAAATGAGTGGCTTGTCTCTGCACGAGACGTTCCGCTATAGGAACTCTCACTCACAATGGACCTCCTATTAGCATGACATAATCTCACATGAAGCAAAAATAATATCTCGCACATGCATCAAGCAAGGATCTATAAATCATAATACATCTCATAGAAAAAAGAGGCACATTATCAAGTTGCATATACCTCAACCCCTAAATCTGGTTGAAGAAGTGGATGCTCAGCTACTGAATATGGCTTTATTGTCGAACTTGTGGTGTCGAGGTGCATAGAATCGACCGCCCACACTTGAGAATTGGACACTGTCACTCCAATCTAGAAAATGGCTGAGAAATGGGGAGCTTTGCTGCTAAAACAGACATCGGCATTGAGCTCCTATCACCGAGAAGTGTAAAATTGAAATAAAGTTTGTCGAAAATGGACTCCAACAAGTTTTGGGCCTCAAGGAATCTTTTGATTCCCTCAAGATTCCCTAAGATTTTGTTCTATAGAGAATCTACAAATTTGCTACTCAGATGGCCATTCTGCCTTTACCATCATGTTCCCTACGAAATTCTAGTTAAAATGACTGTAAATTCATATCATTCTGACAAAATGAAAAGTACCTCTCCATGGAATCTTTCAGGAATCAAAGGATATTCTCTACAAAGATTCCTTTCCTCGAAAGGTGTGCCCACACATGGTTCCGCCTTTCTATGGCTCACAGTTCCACACCTACAGTTAAGAAACTCGCTCCACCATTCAGTCTCGCTCGGCCTCCTTTCATCTGTCGAATGGAAAATATGAGATTTTTTAAATAATATTTGTGTGACGGAGTTTACAAGAACCATGGTTGTGGTTTGTTGGTGGCAGAGGAGAATAGCATGGAGGTGGGTTGGGTTCAAACCCCACCCACTCCAAAATAATATGGCGAGCATTTTAATTTACCACTTAACCGTTTTATTTTTATTCGGTTGTAGTGGTAATACATAACCATTATATGATGACATATACTTGAATTCAATTGGTTTTAAATGTGTTTTCCTGTGGTTCCACTGGCAAACTGGCCGACATTTAAGCTAGATGGGTTTGACACCCGCTAGAACCATTGATCAATGGTGGCATATTGTTATGGCATGTTGGGTGGGTGGGGTCCGCAACCCACGGTCCCGACCCAACACATTCTAACGTTTATATATACATCATAATATATGCGATGGTTGCGACATTTCATAACAGTTGTGCTCCATGGGGTTCGGTGGGGGTAATGGCCCGCTGACCCATATATATATCTTGATATTTTTTGTGTAATGGATCCATGCGGTGGGGTGGCAGGGGTGATGGCCCGCCACCCCCATTTTTATATTTTTTGTTCTTTTATAACAAATTGGTCATTTTTAAACTTAACGAAAATAAGGTTCATTGGGAAAATTAACAAGGCCACAATTTTTCCTATTTTTGGGAGCTGGGTTCCCTTCCGTTGACAGTGAATTTGTGGGACACTTAAACCTAGCCCACTACCCAACTTTGACCAAAAATTTGACTAGCTCTAACTTCCCCATACGGGCTCGGATTGGACATTTGTTCACACCATTGGAATCAGGATGACGAGTACTTCAACTTGAACTTAGTTTGAGAGCCATCCAACCACTTTGAATTTTCACCTATCATTAGCCTTCTTAGTCTCCTGAGGGTGTTTGGAGCCACCTGGATCAATCCTCCTCACTGAGGAGATTTTTTTCCACCAAAAGCATAAACGTAATTTGCAGCTTCTTTGTACCTTATTTGCACCACATGTGTCCTAAAAGGTCACCCTTCACTCTCCTTCACCTTTGTCCTTCAAAGCCATGAGCGATGAGCCGACACCTACATCCTCTACAAACCTGTAGTACAATATTTTGAAAATTACATGCTTAACTAAGTGACCAATCTATTACCCAAGCATCCCATACTTTCCATGAGTTTATAACACATACTCGGTGGTCAAGTTTACATTAAAATGGAATCAATTGTAGAAATTATATGCAATAAGCATGCATATGTCCAAGATCCACCTGTTCTCACACTATTTAAATTTATGCAAGATACTAAATCTATTCCACTTGTTAATCTTTTGCGGAAAAATTAATTGCACACACATGTGAAGCATAAACAACAATATTCAATCGCACATAACACAGTTTTTAACCGGGAAAGCCTAAAGCTGAAAACCCCAACTATATATTATGTAACATGGAGATCATATGACAATCTCATACAAACATACAAATCTTATCACAAGCTCTCAGTACAGTATAATTGTCATACACTAATCAGGCCCAATCTTGCAAATCCATGCACTGATCTATGCCACCTGCTAGCCTGCCTCCACTGCGCAATCTTTGCTGAAGAATAGCACTGAATGAATTCCAATTACTCTATCCTTGACTACGCAATCCTCATTGGCATCTCCACTGAGTGTGTGATGCAATCAATGCATCACTATAGTCACAACAGATAGTCTAACTTTCCCTTTCACCTTTCTCTCCACATGCACTGTAGTTAACTATTGTATTGTTCATTTGATTAATGAGTTATTATTTGTGAATTAATTAACTAATTAATTCACTCCACTCTCACTAGTGTATCAATCAGTTAGACTAGATAAAACTAGCTCTACTGAGTCTAACTGAGTTAAACTGAATACATCTCCATAACTACTTCTTCCAACTGTGTCATAACTCTGCCACTTGAGTTCTAATTGAGTCCTCCATGCAATAGCTCGAGTAAACCCTTAGGACTACCAGCTGATGTGCCACATCTCTGCACTGAACTGAAGTGCTCCAAGAGAATAAGTTGTTGTTTAGAGTCTAATTATTATTAAGAGCTAATAATAATCAACATGCATCTATTTTTTGATTAACGATCTGTAAATAGACTTCGCCCAATATTCTAAAAATATAATTTCATCTATTTTTCCAACTTGATCAACCATCCACAAATAACATCCTGCAACTTCTGAAATATGATCATCATGTCTAAAAATAGACATAGTCTAAAAATATACTTGTGCCAAAAATAGCCTGCAGGCCCACTTAGTGAAGGCGACTCATGTTTGTGCTCAACCTAGTGTTCCTAAATTGAGTTCATTAATTGTCAACCAGGGTTGGTAAACTGCTGAAGTGTGGTGCACTATATGTGCCTAGGTATTTGTTTCTCACTACGTTGTGTTTAGTGTTTTATGATGTTTTTGTTTTTATGGTTTTATGTTTGAAAAGGGAAAGAACTAAGTGCTGGTGAAAAGAAGCTATTGGTTATTTAAAACAGAACAAAGCCTAAACTATGGATGACAAACAACAAATGAAAATCTTGATAATGACTTCATTGCAAGAAAATAAATCACAACATGAGCTTGAACTTATCCAATTCATTCATTAAAGGTGTGTTGGAAGAGCTTGAGAAATGGACAAGTTAAGTGTAAATGAAGTTCTCCTAAATAAACAATCAACTCACAATATTACAAAATGATTATTTGTAACACAGTAAGATTTCTATTCTAGATTAACCTATGATGTTGAAGTTATCCTATTCTGCAACTTGACTTATCACTTCTAGGCCTTATTCATAAGTTTTGAGATTTTCTAAAATGATGCTTGGGAAAAGGGCTATAAGTGAGTTTGTAAAAGATTTGTAGAGTGATCAAAGCCTTAAACTAATATGACTGACCCTTGTTCATTTGATGATGTATCAATCTAGATTCAGAACAAAAGTAAGTTTGTAAATAATGAAGGACGAGAGACTAATTTTGACAACTAATACTACTTGAAATACAATGGATAACCTAGGCTAGAAAGCGGTCTATCAATCTTAAAAGACAGTGACTAGAACTTAAACTAGAATGCCATTAATATTTTCTTGAAACAAAATGAACTGAGACTGAACTAGAGTGCTTCTAATCTACTTGAAGTACAGTGAACAGAGTTAAACTAAAATGCCATTATCAAACTGGAAATGTAGTGACAGAGCTGAACTAAATGCAATCAACCTCCGAAGTGCTCTAACTAAATTAACATGCAACTAGTCTATGGAATTCTACAGCCCATCTCGTTCAATAGGAATGATATTTTGGAAGAGTTTGTAAAAAAAGTCTGGCTGTATTATTTAGTGCAATTGAACATAAACATAAAATTGAAAGCAAATACAACTAGAATCTAAGACACCACAGCTGTTTCTTATTCATTGTTTATGATGTTTTGGAAGAGTTTGTAGGAGTAAGATCGGCTGTGACACTTAGTGTAAACAAGCATAAATCATAAAATTCGAAAGGAAATGCAACTAAAACCTACAATACCACAGCTATGCCTTATTCATCGTGATGATATTTTGGAAGAGTAAGTCTAGCCGTGATAATTAATGTAAACAAGTATGAACATAAACTTCAGAAACTTGCCTAAGCTAGAAATGAAAACGAGACTAAAATACTTATCTAAACCGTATAAACAAGGCTGCTCAGGTAGCAGGGGCCCTCTACCACTGGAGTAGCACGAAATCTACTTCAATATTGACTCAACACTTTCAAGGAAATGGTACTTCTTTCATTAAAAGAGAAATTACTTCAAAACAGAGTGTTTTCAGACTTCTGCAATCTAGCAATCAACCACAAAATCTAACCTTGTCCCTCAGTTTCCCGAGCCATATTTGTAACAAATTTACATTACTATCCTGAGATAACCTAGAGATAATTGTCTTTCCAAATAAAAACCAAACTAGGACTCTGATGGTGGTCACGTAATACAATTAAGGACATCTGGACTGTCCTTGTCCTATTAGGAGTCTCTCTCCTAGTTTGAGTTCCCACGTACATAACTGCCTACAGAATTATGTTCAAACTTCGTGGAGAACAACACATGATGATGGAATGATGTGGAATACGACCATATGTGTTTTCCTCTGAGATGACACATGGAACCTGCGTAGACATGAAGACAGCTGCAGAATCGGCAACTAGCTACAGAATGTCTGCATTCTGTAGCTAGATCTAGTTCAAAAAGTACTACAATGACAAAATCATAAAAACATAGCAAGTTAGTCATGATATTAATTCTTAAATCAATTTTAACTAATTCTACTGATCATTTGAGCCTATGATTAATAATGGACAAAGGAAATGGAGTGGAATTTGGTGGAAGAAAGAACATCTTTGGAGCTCAACATACCCCCATTGCTAGATTCTTGCATGTCCTCATGCAACTATTCCATGAACTCTGAGACCTCTGCAAGGACATCCAACCCTCTTCTTCTAATTTGCCTAGCATTCAAAGGCCTTCTGGGCTTCCTTATGACTAACTTGAATCTCAAATTTGTGAGTGCCCTGGTTAAATTTTTATTTCTCTTCTTCAATTTTTCACTGGCCTTGTGTAACTTTTGCATTTGTAAAGACAGAGTTGAATTCATATCAATTTTCAGTTTAACTTGCTCTCTCAGAATTTCATTCTCATTCTTGATATGTCCGTTGAGTATTTCTAACTCATATTTATCCCTCCTTAGGATATCAACTCCAGATTTTGGTGGACTAGGAGTTCTGTCTCTTCCTTCTGAAGCTCTTTTCTCTAATGTCTCAACATACTTGTAAATTTCTTGCTGTGAAGGGTCTATTTCAGGAGCCCCTTCATCAAAATCCTCCTCAGTAGGTGTTTCTTCATCCTCTATGTTTATGACTCTAGTTTGTTTAACCTTTGTTTTCTTTAGTATCCCTCTAATTCTGTGGCTCCTTCTCGGTTGAGATGGCCCTTCTCCTTTCTCTCTGGCAAATTTTCTTATTATCCTCTCTTTCTTGAGCTGCTTCTTAATCTGAGCCAATTTCTCAGAAATCATTTCTTCACTGCTTTCTTGTATTGTTTTACCAGTTTCATTTTTGGAGGTTTTCCATCTTCTGCTTCTTTTTTTAGGTTTGTCTTCAAGTGGAGGTTCCTTGGGTTCTTCAAAGTGATTTCTCACTAAGAACTCTTCCCAATTATCTCCCATTTTGCTCAAACGATGTTCAATCAAAATTTTGACTAAACCATGGTGGTATAAGGTTGTTTCCAGAAATTGAATTCTCTTCTGAACACTTGAGGCCATTTTCTTTAAACTATGAAGCAAGAAAAAGGGCAAATTGAGTTCTTCTTCTAGGAAATGCATTATCAACCGAATATGATAGACATAGAAAGTACCATATCTTCCTTCACAAGTGATGATTTTTTGCAAGATAAGCAACATGTTCCTCCATTTGTTCTTTAGTGCAGAGCTAGGGATACCCTTTTTAAAAATGGTGACATCCATACCTGGTGACTTGAGTATCTGCTTCCATGCTTCGTTATGAAATTCTCTATTATTGAACCACCTTTCTCCTTGTCTGGGAAATTCGGTTGCTTCTGCAATGAAGGCTTCAGTAATGGTGAATTTGATATCTCCTATCTCGACCTCAGCTCCGTTGAAGGATCTTGCAAACGTTTTGGTCACCTCTTTGTGAAACCCACTGAATTTTTCAATGAATTGCAACCACCCTGCTTGTTGTAACATTTCTTTGACTTGAGGATAACCTTCCAAGTACTTAGTGCCAACCAGTTCAGTCCTCACTATAAGACCCATAACTCCTCTTTCCAACCTTCAAATTGTTTCTCCTCTGTTCACGGTGACAATGGTTGTTACAGAGATGCCTCTATTTCACAGACCGGAATGGTTAAAAATTGGCCACGGGAAAGAGTGATATCGAGTGGTTACGGAATGAATATAATGAGGTGAGGATGATGTATATGAGTTAAAAGATATCACAGAAGAAAAGACCGCGGAGATATTTTGTAACGAATTCAAAATCATCATTAAATGCTTTGGCCTAGTGATGTGACTAATCCAATCACTTCAGCACTTTAACCATTTAGATTTTTAAACGATGATCGGATATGGGATTTGAAATGGTGGAATAGAAGGAGTTTTATCCAAATTTTTTGCGGGAGGTTTGTTAGGCATGATCAACAAAATTAATTAAAACAAATTTTTTAATTATTCATAACTTAACTATACTAAAATATTTCATGATATGTCATTATAATCAGAACTTTTACCTTTGCCTTTCCTCTGATTTTTTTTCTTCATATGATTTTTTCTCTCCCTAAAAATAATTAATTTTTGAGTCTTCATAACCTTCTTGATTTTTCTTGTTTTCATGGATATGCAGGATCATTTTATTGCAGATCAGGTGATTACTAGACAGTGCCTTCAGGATCTCTTGCTGTAGAATGTATGTCTGGCTGCAGAATGTCTGACTGGCTGCAGAATGTCTGATTGATTGCAGAATGTACCTGTAGAGACCTTGAAACATAAAATGGAATGGTTTGGAGCATGAGTGGAATGTTATATGGAATGAGTGAAGATGGATGATGAAATATGATGTAATGGAATATGAATGAAGTAAATAATGGAGTGGAATGGATCACAACTTATGAAATGGAGTGAAGTATGAGAAGTGGCCTGCAATTCATGATATGTATTATTCAATTGCAGAAAGACATCAAACTTTAAAAAAAATCTGGAATGGAAATGAGGTGGACCATGGAGTGAAATGAATGAAGTGTGGATGAATGAATGAAATGGAGTATGGATGAATGAAATGAAATGGACCATAAGTGAAATGGATCTGCACTTATGATTTTGTAACAACTGCTTGCAGAAAAACAAATTTGAAAAGCTAAAGTGTCAGAAAGATTCTGATTTTCACTCTACCTTTTCTGTATAAACATGCTAATCAGTGATTAGTTTTCATGTTTATACTTTATTATTATTATTATTATTTTTTTTCAATAAAATGACTTCAGAAAATTCAATTAAGTTGATGAAGAAGAAAGATTCTTCTTCATTAACTTCACATCACTGTTTTCCTGGAACTTCTTGACAAATTCTTCTCTTGAAAGTGGCTTATGATACAGCTTCAATCTATGACCATTCACAAGAAAAGTGACCTCTTCTTCACCTATTGTCCTGATTTTTATTGCTCCATTGTCAAAAAATTTCACAATTTCATATGGCCCAAGCCAATGTGTTTGGAATTTACCTTGAAAATCTTTGAAATTTGAATCAAACAAGAGAGCCCAGTCACCTTCTTTGAACTTCTTTTCCTTGATGTACTTATCATGCCATCTAGTCCTTTGCTACTAGACTATACTTGTTTTCTGAACTGCATCTTGTCTGATCTCATCCAATTCATTAATCTGCTCCAATCTATGCTTTTGTGCCTCTGTTAGATCAAGTCCTAGCTGAACTGCCATTTTGAAAGTTTGAATCTGGAACTCTATGGGAAACAAAACTTGCTTTCCATAAAAAAGTTCATAAGGAGTATGGCCTGTTGTGCTTCTCCATGTAGTTCTATAGGCCCACAAGGCTTCAGGAAGCCTATCTACCCAATCTCTTCTATGTAAATGAAAAATATTTGTTAGGATCCCTTCAATGACCTTATTAGTAGATTCCACTTGGCCATTTTCTTGTGGATGATAGGGAGTAGATTTTCTGTGTCTGATTTTGTACCTCTCCATCAATTGTTCCACTAGCCTTGATGTGAATTGAGCTCCTTGATCTGTAACAATTTCCCTTGGGACACCAAAACGAGTAAAAATATCCTCAAAAAGAAAATTAACTACAGATGCTTCAGTAGCAAAAAGTAATGGCTTGGCCTCTACCCATTTGGTAACATAATAAGTGCAAACTAATATATATTTCTTTTGTCTTGATGGAGGACTAATAGGTCCTACAAAATCCAAAGCCCATTTTTCAAAAGGTTCAATATGTACCTGAGGCTGCAATGGCATTTCCCTACCCTTTGGCAACTGTCACACCTTTTGACATACTCTTTAGCATCTTTAAAAAGGGATGTCCAATAGTATCCTAAATGAAGGACCTTATAAGCTATCCTCTTATCAGCAAAGTGTCCTCCACAAGGTTCATCATGACATGCTTTGAGAATCTCAGGCATCTCATCTTCCCGAACACATCTCCTAATGATAAAATCTGGACCTGTCTTGTACAACTCATTAGCAACCCATGAATATTTTGCACTGTCATAAATGATTTTTCTTTTATCTTTTGCATTCATTATTGAAGGAAATTTTCCTAAAACTAAATAATAGTAATGTCAGCAAACCAAGGAGTTTGAGTAGAAATTGAAAAAAGATATTCATCAGGAAATTGATCTTCAACTGGAGTGTCATCTTTGATGTTTTGGAGTCTAGATAGGAAATCAGCTACTGTGTTTTGTTTTCCGGGCCTATCTAGAATGGTAATGTTGAATTCTTGTAAAAGCAATAACCATCTTATGACTCTGCCATTAGTAATTGATTTGTTCATTAAGTATCTAATTGCAGAATGATCTGTGTGAACAAAAGTTTCATAGCTTGTTATATAGTGTTTGAATTTGTTTATGGCATGAACAACAGCTAAAAACTCTTTTTCAGTTACAGTATAGTTTAACTCTGAAGGAGTCAAATTTTTACTGGTATAGTAGATGGCATAAGGAATCAGGTCTTTTTGTCCCAATACTGCTCCTATAGCTGTATCTGAGGCATCTGTTGAAATATGAAAAGGTAAATTCCAGTTAGGTCCCCTTAAAATAGGTGCTTCAGAAATTTTTGTTTTCAGGGTCTCAAAGGCTAACTGGCAATCAGAACTCCATTTGAATTCACAGTCTTTGGTAAGTAATTTGAAGAGTGGAGATGCTATCTTGGTGAAGTTTTCTATAAATCTTCGATAATATCCTGTAAATCCTAGAAAACTCCTAACATCTTTTTGACAACTTGGAATAGATAAGTTAGAGATGACTTCAACTTTTGACTCATCAAATCTAATCCCATCCCCTGAAATGCGGTGTCCTAAAACAATTCCTTCAATAAACATCATAAAACACTTCTCATGACTAAGTGGAAAGATTTTCTTCTTTACATCTCTTTAAAAATTTCAAAGTTTGTTAAGGTTTCTTCAAATGTGTTTCCATAAACCTGTAAAATCATCCATATACCTCTACATAATCATGTATTAGATCTAAAAAGATTCCTAGTACTCGCCTCTTTGAAATGTTGTGGGTGCATTGCATAGTCCAAATGGCAATACTCTAAGCATAGGTACCCCAAGGACAGGTAAATGTGGTTTTGTCTGATCTTCAAGTGCTACTTGAATTTGGTTATAACCACTAAACCCATCTAGAAATGAAAAGTACTTTTTTTCCAATAATGTATCTAACACCAATCTATGAAAGGTAAGGGAAAATGATCTTTAAGAGTAGCTTTTTTTAATTCCCGTGAGTCAATACATACCCTCCATTTACCATTTTTCTTTGGCACAATTACTAAAGGAGAAACCCAATAACTATCTCGAAATGGGATAGATGAAGTTAACATTCAACAATTTCTACAATTCTTCATTAACAATCTCCCTAAGATTTGATTCATCCGTCTCGAGGTTGTCCGATCGTTTACAATTTTCCTCTATGTAGATGTGATGAGTGCAAGTCTTGGGGCTTATCCCTTTCATATCAAGCAGACTCCTACGCATATGTAAGGAATGCCTCTGTGAAATCTCGACTAGTCTTTCTCTTGTTGAGATTTCTCTAAGTTCTTGTTTATACTTAATGTTTGAAAATATCTCAATCAGAGCCGCCAAATTTATCCATGGAATAAAGATACATCCGCCTTGATGATAAAAACTCAATGTTGGATTCTTTTGAAATTGTTCATGTTTGTATTCGAAGAGATTCCAAAAGTTTTGCTGTATTCAAAATCCGCTATATTCACTAATTTCTCGAAATTGTGAAGAGAGGTTGTAAGTCTTCTTCATCCTCTATCCATTGAGTATCATCTAATTCTCGTAATTGTTCTTTACGGAGGATACAAGGTAAATTTCTTGGTTGAACTACCATCGAGATGTACATATCACCGATCAACTAATGAAAGCATCACTATAGCTAACCAAGGTCTTCCTAATATAATAGGATGCCTCCCTAGATTATTCTTAGGAGTTAGGATCATAAAATCCATAGATATTCCCAAGAATCTAGGACACTCTGAATGTCTTCTTATTACCCCATCGGTTTGATCACAGACTGTCACACTGTAATAATGTGGATGTAAAAAGAAGATTAGGAGTTTCATTTTATCCATGATTTGTCTACTCATGAATATTGATTGCTTCTCCTAAATCAATAAGTGTGTTTTGAATCAGCTCCATTGATGGAATTTTAACAACTGATTTCCCGGGTCTAGATACTTTGGAATAGAAATCTTACCCACGTGATATCTGCTATTTTTCCCGCGCTGAATTTTCTTTTATCTCTCTTATTCTTCTTGTTTTCTTCATGCTCAACTCCTTTTATTGTTTTTGCTAAGATTGGAATTTCCTTAATGGCTTTTAATAATGGGATCTTAATAAAAACATTTCTCATCTCATCTAGGAAATCATAATTAAGCACCGTAATTTGTTTTTCTATACCCCTATCAATTCTGTAATCTTCTGGAAAGGGGGTGTAGAAGTGGATGTTGATGGCCGCTCTAATATAGGAGTTGAAATTATTGGTTCTTTTTGTTTTTATTTTTTCAATGTTTGAGTCTTGGAAAGTCAGGTTCTCTTCAAGACTTTTATTTACCCGTAGAGAATCTTCCTTGGAATTGTCTTGCTCTTTTGTATGATTATGCATGTTTCCTTTTTTCAAGTATTCTTCCACTTGTTGAACATCACTAAGGTCTAAAGGAGTGATCAAATAAGTTGGAAATCGTTGGCCTTCATCATGTATGTGTTTTGAAGATTTTATTGTTAGGGTTTGGTATGGGTTGGGAAGGAACCCGATTTGTTTTCTCGAGGAAATGGTAATGGAAGTGGTTGATTTTTATGTTGTGGATTTTTGGTGATTTTGTTGAAAATTTTGTTGAGGAGGGAAATGTGATATGGTGGATAAGATGGTGGATATTGGTAATACCGAGAGTATCTTCCATAGGGATTTTGCGCCCAAGTTTGTGATTGATTTTGAAATTGGGACCAAGGTCACGCTAAGAATTCCAATTTGGTGGGGGCGACATATTAACCGATCATGAAATCCTTGTGTTTTGAGGTCCTTGCCAAGGCCTTCTAGAGACAAAATTGAAAGATTCTGTGGAACTTGTAGGAATTTCCTCTTGAAAGACAGCTTTAAGACCAGGAAGTGAAGGAAAAATCTTGGTCTCATGTTTTTCTGAACAAATGACACAGGTCTCTACAAATTTTGCATCTAAAGGACACTCTCTTAAGGCATGCTTCTTTCTACATCTGGGGCAAAAGATTGCTAAAGCATCAGATTCAGCTTTTTGCTTGTTTTGTAACTTAAGGGAGTCTATTTGTTCACTAAGACTCCCTAAGATATCAGATTTGAATTCATCAAGCATATGCCCTATCTCTGCCCTACACACTGTCCCAGAAGCAAACTTACTTACCCTTGCAAGAGTAGGGTCTCTTGGGCCTTTTATAGTTTTAGATTTCCCTCTTGAAATGTTGATACATAACTCAGCTATATCAGGTAATGTGAGATGAGATATATCCCCTTTTCCCATCATGTTAAGGATATCCAACCATTCATCCCTAATTTTTTTCAACAAGAGAGCTTTTAAGGTGTCTTGATCTAAATTTTCCATTTTTTCTCTTTTGATGTTGTAATGAAATCTCTCCAACAAATCTTCCAATTTTTCATCTTCTTTTTGTAACATATTAAACACTTCCTCCTTATGATTGATTGGCATACAATAATCCAAATACCTCTCTATAAATGCTTGTTTCATGTCTTCCCATGTCCTAATAGAACTATTGATCAAACTCATAAACCACTTCAATGCTGCTCCTTTCAATGTTGAAGGAAATAGTTTAAGTTTTTGAGCATCTTGTAAGTAGTCATAAGTTCTACACAGGACTTCAAATTCAAATAGGAAGGTTTCGGGATCTTCAGTTTTAAGTCCATAGAAGTTTGGAAGGATAGAGGGTGAAATATTTTTCATAGTTGTATTGGTTTCTTCATCTACTATAGGAAACCCAAAAGAGCTTCCCATCTCTCTTCTACCTCTTCCTCTGCCTCCTTCACCTTCTACACCTCTACCTCCTTCTCCTCTACCTCTACCTCTACCCCCTCCAAATAATGTGTGTTCTCCATTAAAGACTCCTCCTCCCCCTTCTTCTGCCATAGTTGATTCTTCTGAGGAAGTGGAAAAGTTTGTGTCTCTAACAGAGGTCCTTGAATCCTCTTCTAAGGCAGGTTCAGTGGATGAAATGGGAGGTCTTTCTAATGGAATATCTGATCTTAAGTCCTCTAGGAGTCTAGGATCAGTAAAGGATGGATTATGGGTCTGAGTTGGAGGTGTACTGGCTCTTGGTCTAGATGAAACAAGTGATGTTCTAGGGATCAAGCTTCTGCTGCTACTTCTTATGAATCTACCCCTTGAATCTCTCTCTCTACGCATAATTTTTTTTTTTTTTGGAGTTAAGAAACAAGGCTACCTAGTTACACTTCCCCGGCAACGGCGCCAAAATATTTGTGCTCAACCTAGTCTCCTAAATTGAGTTCATTAATTGTCAACCAGGGTTGGTAAACTGCTGAAGTGTGGTGCACTATATGTGCCTAGGTATTTGTTTCTTACCACATTGTGTTTAGTGTTTTCTGATGTTTTTGGTTTTATAGTTTTATGTTTGGAAAGGGGAGGAACTAAATGCTGGTGGAAATAAGCTACTGGTTAAAAACAGAGTGAAGCCTAAATTATGGATGACCAATGACAAATGCAAATACTGAACAAAAAAAAGCCTGAACTATGGCTAGCAAATTACAAAGCTTGATAATGACTTCAAGAAAATAAATCACAACATGAGCTTAACTTGTCCAATTCATTCATTAAAGATGTTTTGGAAGAGCTTGAGAAATGGGAAGCTAAGTGTAAATGAAATTCTCCTAACTAATCAATCAAACAATCAACTTACAATGTTACAACATCTCATCCATGATTAAAGGTCTATTGAAATATATTTGGAAAATAAAATTTGTAGCACCGTAAGATTTCTATTCTAAACTAGCTTCTAATTCTGTCCTGCAACTCAAATTAACACCACTAGGCCTCACACAAAAGTTATAGATTTCTTTTTAGAATGGTCTTTGAGAGAAGGCTTATTTTTGAAATGGTAAAAAGGTTGCAAAAATACTCCAGGCCTTAGACTGATACTACCTTCTGTCCAGATAATTATGTGTTAGTATGAGTTTGAAACAAAAGAAGTTTTGTAAATAATGAAGACCGTGGTGTTTAAGTTTAACAACTAATACAATTTGAAATGCAATGGATGGCAACTACACTGGAATGTTAACACAGTGAGCTAAGTTAAGACTAAACTAGGGTACTACTAGTCCAAAGTGAACAATGTTAAATTAAAAGCCATTATCAAACTGAAAATGAAATGACAGAACTGAACCACATGCATTCTACCTCCGGAGTGCTATGACTAAGTTATCATGCAACTAACCTAAGGAATTCTACAGTTCATCCCGTTCAGTATGAATGATGTTTTGGAAGAGTTTGTGAAAATGAGTATGTTTGTATCATTCAAAGCAATTGAACATAAACACAAGACTGAAAACAAATACAATTAAAGTCCAAGACACCATAGCTACTTCTTTACTCATTGTTATGATATTTTGGAAGAGCTTTGTAAGAGTAAGATTGGCTATGCCACTTGGTGTAAACTAACAACTAAAACCTACAATACCACAGTTATGCCTTATCCATCATAATGATATTTTGGAAAAGTTTATTAGAGTAAGTTTTAACTGTGATAACTAACAAAAGTAAATGCAACTAAAACCTACACTATCACAGTTGTGCCTCATTCTTCATAATGATATTTTGGAAGAGTTGATTAGAGTAAGTTTGGCTATGATAGTAAACATAAAAAAATATGAACATAAGCTGAATTAAAAGAGAAACTAAAATACTTATCTACTGTATAAACAAGGCCGCTCAGGAGGCAGGGGCCCTCTACCACCAGAGTAGCACGAAATCTAGTTTAGAATCAACTCAACGCATTCAAGGAAATATTGCTTCTTTCATTAAAGAGGAATCACCTCAAAAAAGAGTATTCACAGACTTTAAAGATCTAGCAGTCAACCATAAAATATAACAAAAATCTAACCTTCGTCTCTTGGTTTCCCGAGCATATTTATAGCAAGATTACATAACAGAACTTGAGATAATACCGGGATTATTGTCTTTCCTAATAGAAACTAAACTAGGACTCTGATCATGATCACGTAACAGAATCTGGACTGTCCTTATTCTGTTAGGAGTCTACCTCCTAGTTTGGGTTTCCACGTACTTAACCACGTACAGAATTCTGTTCAATCTCCATGGAGGGCAACAAATGATGAGGACATGACGTGGAATACACCCATGTGTGCTTTTCTCCAAGATGACATCTGGAACCTGTATAAACATGAAGCTGGCTGCAGAATTGGCAACTAGCTACAGAATGTCTGCATTCTGTAGCTAGTTTCAGTTCAAAAAGTACTACAATGACACAATCACAAAAACATAGCAAGTTAGCCACGATATTCATTCTTAAAGAAATTTTAACTAATTTCATTGATCATTTGAGCCTGGGATTAATAATGGATAAAAGAAATGGAGTGGAATGTGGTGGAAGAAAGAACATTTTTGGAGCTCAACAATAGACTCCATGGATGCAATGATGACTCCACTTGGATGTTCTAAACAAGCGCGACTAGATGATGCTGCCACATAGAATAGGCCCGGTGGGGACCATAAAAACATGAGTAAAATATGGTTACTCATGATGAAAATTGACATGATCATCGACAAATATTAATGAAAATTGGTGCCCCAAGTACAAGTGTCGCAAGTGAAGAAATTTGATTTTGAGAAGTGATGAAGTGACCCTTCTTGGAAAAAAGGCTTCTGGGTGAAGTATCAAATCACCAAAAATGAAAGGATACCCATTTGAGTTCTCAGTGACAAATTTTCAACGGTGCTTACGGTTCGTCAAACCGAGCTACAGTTTGGTCGCAATTAGCGAAAGAAAAATTGGGGTTTTTCTTTTTGTAAGGCAATTTCCCTCCAATTTGATTCATTTGCAAGTGTAGCTGTGGTGAATGGGGAGAGGAGGAAAAGGCCATAAATCTTGTGGAAATCGTAGTGGACAAACCAACCATTGGAATTAGGATCTTTGACTTTCAAGTAGGTGGCCTTACTTGTCTAAAGGTGGCCTTAATGCTTCTTGGAAGGATGGTTCCTGGTGAAGAATTAAGGTGAGAAAGGAATATAAGAATGAATTGCTAGAGAAGGTGTAGAATCATCTCCTCCCACCAAGTCAAATATGGGGACCAAGTGGTAAACATTGTATCACAAAAAGTAGAATATTTGAAGATAGGGTATCAAACATCTATGATATATGGCTCGGCGGAGAGGCCGGTAGGTCCAACTATCCAAGGAATGAGAGGAAAATCGACCATACCTAGATTGATGGGGTCTAGGCCAAGAATTATGAAAATCAAGTGAGAAGGTGGATAGGGTGCCATCATGCCCTCAAGCATGGGATACTGCCCCCAAGCATATGTGATGGAGGGGAGTGATCTGGTATGAAAAGGTGGGAATGATGCCCCTAGCTAGAGGATTTTGTGGAGTGCCATGGTGTTCCTGTTGGGAAAAATACTGAGAGGGGGGGGGGTGAATCAGTATTTAGGGAAATCTAAAACTTTTTACTTTTTCATGCTCTAAAACCCATACGCTACTTTTCTGAAGCCAACTTGCGTATACACGCAGATCTCCTTCATGAAACTCGCGTATACACAGAGATTTATTTATGCCATTAATTATTCACTTATATCATTCCATCATTCATTCATTAGATGTTCTATAAACAGTAAACATGTGCAGTAAGAACAGAATAAACCATCACACATAAGCATCACACATGAACACCAGGATTTTTAGGTGGAAACCCAAGTCGGGAGAAAACCACCGCTGCAGTTGCTCAGCCTTCAATATTTTTATTATAGAGAAAACATCTTACAACATATGTGTTGGTGCAGACTCCTACCAGCACGCAGGCACCCACCTGTGCTCGTTTACCAGCCTCTCCTGGAAGGAAGCTCCAACCCCCTGACTCGTTTACCAGCCTCTCCTGGAAGGGAGCTACGACCCCCTGATCTCGTTTACCAGCCTCACTTGGAAGGGAGCTACAACCCCCTGACTGAAGGCTACAACCCTCAGCACCTCTATGGACCACGTTTCATCAATTTTCACACTGGATCCAACAACTTCAAAAGAACACAACTTGTAGGCCACGTTTCATCATATTTTCAGACTGGACCCTCTTCACATATTTAAGCTCCATTATTCAACCAAGGCCCAAATAAACAACTCGAACGATTACAATATAGATAGCGACAACACACCAGCAGAAGAGATCGGACATTTCTTACCAGGACTTCGGCAAACCTAGTTTGCATAAGCGCTTTCCTTTCAACGATGTCGCGTATATACGCGCTTAAGATTCACCAAACCGCGTATGTACGTACATATTACAGAGTTACTTTCGTTGCGCATACGCGCTTTCTCTTCAGCGAAGCCGCGTATATACGCGCTTCCTCTACGGAAAACTAGCGTATGGTTCTTCAGATATTTAGGTCATTGCAATTATTCAGAATAGACACATCACACAGATTTTACCCTTTACTTAGAACGGATATTACTTCTCATCTTGAATCTAGCTCATTCCATAAGATCTGAAAATACCGTGCATTTCAGATCTAGATCCCCTTCTTCATCATTGGTGCATCATACATTCAGATTTATCTTCAAGCGTAACCCTTTCCATTCAGATCTACTTCAGAGAGAAGTATTCATTCAAGCTCAGACATCTTGCACCCACACTCATGATTTGCACAATGAAATTCTTCTCTTTATATAGGTTTACCCTTTTTCAATACCATGAGCCCCTTTTTCAATACCATGAGCCAAAACTACATTACTTCCGATGGTATTCCTGGACGGGGTCATTTAGACGAATCATTACCCAATGCAATGGGTCAATACCATGGTGGTTACCCCTGGTTTTGCACTTTATGAGCGCTTTTGCCCATACGCGACTTGGCACGTTGTTTCCCGCGTGCATACGCGACTTATCCTAGACAGATCCGCGTATGCCTTGAGACATACTCTTTTCACCATAGATTTAGCACATGTTGAATTCCTTTCTTCATTGCCTTCTGTACTCACTGTAGATACATCAGATTTAGTTCATCAAGACATATTCTATCAAGCACAACTTCATCAAGTAAGTTGCCATCATCTTCATCAAGTGGGTTGCCATTCGAGGACAACACTCAGCATCATATTGCTAACAAACATCATTGCATATCAGATTTACATCATTTACCAAGTCCATCGGGTCAAGAATAACTTCATCAGGTGGTTTGCCATCAAGGACAACACATGTCAACATTATCATGTCTTCATCTTCATTCAATGGGTTGCCATCAAGGACAACACTCTGCATCATATTGCCAACAATCTCCCCCTTTGGACTTGATGGCAACCACGATGGTGTTTGGTTACCACAACAGATAGGTACATTAAGAATACAATGACACCATGTCACTTTCCCCATTTTTGACACCATTCTTTCTATTCAAACACCATGTCACTCTCCCCCTTTGACATCAAAGGAAAAGGGCGGATCAAAAACAACATAATCTCCCCCTTTTCTCCTCATGTGGAAGAAGCGTTCTGTAGATCTGATGTATACTGAAGTGACCAAGCTCCCCCTGAGTTCATGCTGAATCTTCAAACATATTTTTCAATAAAGTACATGACTCTATGAACTTCCTATCACCAAAGACTCATACTTACATCAAATATCCAACCAAGTGGATTTACGTATGAGACTCAAGTACCCAACCAAGTGGGTTTACACATTTCAACTCAGTTACCCAATCAAGTGGGTTTACAAAATTTGACTCAGCTACCCAACCAAGTGGGTTTACAAATTTGACAAGTCCTTTACATGACTGAATATTACAATTTTACATCATGGGTCTCAACAAGACCTTTTTACCAAATTACAAAAATGACCATTTAAGACCAACACCTAGAAAGTCCTCAAGAAAGAGAACATTTTTCAGAATCAACATAATGCTAACAATGCATTATACTCAGCAATGCTAAAGCTCCCCCTGAATCTGTGCATCCAAGCATCCTTTTCATATGACTAAGGCTCCCCCTTAGTTTGTGCATCCTGAACACTTTCACCAACAAATCATCAAGGCATCTTTATCAAAACATTAGAAATAGAATTATGAGAGCTGGAACACCACCAGAGATACCAAAAAGTATCAGAGATACCAAACAGCACTGCAGCTGTGCTGAAGAGAGCTGACTCCAAACAAAAATTGTCAGCAATCAGACATACACGATTTTCAGTGCATGAACTCGCGTATATACGCGACTGTGTTTAAGGAAATCCGCGTATCCAATGCCATCTTCTAAATTTATGTAGATTTGTTCTTTTGACTGGCAGAGAACACTCCCAGCTTCTGTCTTCGATACTCGAACGATTCCCTGGGCAGAGGTTTGGTAAAGATATCAGCAACTTGTTCTTTGGAGGGAACATACTCCAACTTCACCTTTTGCTCAAGCACTTGTTCACGTAAAAAGTGATACTTGATGGGAATGTGCTTGGTCTTCGAATGCATAACAGGATTATTTGAAATACTGATGGCACTTGTATTGTCACACTTAATGGGGACAGGAGGTGTACATTTGATTTGAAAATCTTGTAAGGTTTGCATCATCCAAAGGAGTTGAGTGCAACAAGATGTGGCAGCCACATATTCTGCTTCTGCTGTAGATAAGGCAATAGAATTTTTCTTCTTGCTGAACCAAGATACTAACCGGGGCCCCATATAGAATGCACCACCACTAGTGCTTTTCCGATCATCAACATTTCCAGCCCAATCTGCATCAGTGTAAGCATGAAGGGTGAGATCAGCATCCTTTGGATACCATAGTCCAAAGTCTTGAGTTCCTTGCAAATATTTGAATATTCTTTTGACAGCCTGAAGATGAGACTCTTTTGGATTAGCTTGGAATCGTCCAACAATCCCAACAGCATGCATAATGTCCGGTCTAGTCCCGATGAGATAAAGTAGACTTCCTATCATTGATCTGTATTCTGGTTGATTCACCATGGGAGAATCATCATGAGAACTGAGATTGCATCCGGTTATCATTGGTGTGCTTACAGGTTTGCATTCTTCCATGCCATACTTCTTCAGAATTTGCTTAAGATATTTTTCTTGTGATAGGAATATACCATCTGCAGTTTGATGCACTTGCAAGCCAAGAAAGATTGTTAGTTCCCCAAGTAAAGACATTTCAAATTCTTACTGCATGACAGAAGCAAATTTTTGACTCATAGATTCTTCGTTACTCCCAAAAATGATATCATCAACATATACAACTACAATCAATAGTTTATTATTTTCAACTTTTGTGTATAAGTTGCTATCAGCAGACCCCTTTGAAAATCCTTGTTGATGAAGATATTTGTCAAGACGATAATACCATGCCCTTGGAGCTTGTTTGAGACCATATAGAGCCTTTTTAAGTCTAGAAACAAGATTTTCATCATTTCCCAAAATGAATCCTTCCGGTTGTTCTATATATACTTCTTCTTCTAGATCACCATTAAGAAAAGCAGATTTAACATCCATTTGATAAACTTTGATTTGTTGATAACTTGAAAAAGCAAGAAACATTCTTATGGCTTCAAGTCTAGCTACAGGATCAAAAGTTTCTTCAAAGTCTATACCTTCTTGTTGAGTATACCCTTTGCAAACCAATCTAGCTTTGTTTCTTACAACATCCCCATTCTCATTTAACTTGTTCTTGAAAATCCATTTAGTTCCAATGACATTTTTATCATGTGGTCTTGGTACCAATTCCCAAGTGTCATTCTTTTCAATTTGATCAAGCTCTTAATCCATGGCTTGCTTCCAACATTCATCTTTGCTAGCTTGATTGACATTGTGTGGTTCAATTGTGGATAGAAGTGCCAGATGACTAGAAGATCCCACCAAAGTTCTCCTCGTTCGTACACCCGATTCCTTGTCTCCCAAAATTTGAGATTCAGGATGATTCTTTTGAACATATCCGGATGGAGCTTTTTCAGATAGATCATTTTCAGGTTCTTCATTGGATCCATTGTTTATATCATTTCTATTTGCTATAGAAGGCCATAAGTCACCATCATCTTCTTTTGTTGTTTGTTTTTCTTCTTTAGGAGCTGCAGGAGACTCATCAATAACAACATCAATACATTCAACAATCTTTCGAAGCCTTTTATTGTAACATGTGTATGCTTTGCTTGAAGATGAGTAACCAAGAAATATCCCTTCATCTGATCTAGGTTCAAACTTGCCAAGCTTTTCATCATTATTTTTGATAAAGCATTTACTTCCAAAAACTCTAAAATGCTTCACGGTGGGAGAATTACCATACCAGAGTTCATATGGAGTTTTGTCACTATTTACCCGAACATGAGCCTTGTTGAGAATGTTAGCTGTTGTATGTGCTGCTTCACCCCAGAACATGTCAGGAGTTCCAGAATCATCGAGCATAGCTCTAGCCATTTGTTGAATTGTTCTATTCATTCTTTCTGCTACGCCATTTTGTTGTGGAGTGCATGCTACAGAGAATTGTCTTTTTATGCCATGTTGTTCACAAAATTCAAAGAATTCATTTGAAGTATATTCTCCTCCTCGATCAGATCTAAGACACTTGATTTTTAGATCTAATTCATTTTCTACCAATGCTTTGAAGATCTGAAACTTTTCAAATGCTTCATCTTTGTGTTTAATGAACCTGATCCAACACATTCTAGAGTAGTCATCAATAAATAAGATATAGTATTCTTCCCCACGTAGTGAATTTTTCCTCATAGGTCCACATATGTCAGTATGAATGAGTTCAAGAGGCTTACTTGAAGATCCTTCTTTGGCATTAAATCATACTCTGGTCTGCTTACCGAATTGACAAGATTTGTATATGATACTTTCTAGTAGATTAATATTGGGAAGATCATGAACAGCTTGAATTCTGCTTGTTTTGTTGATTTGAGAGAAGCTCAGATGCCCCAGCCTTCTATGCCATAGCCAATTTTTTGAAGACTTGCTCAAGTAACATTGATCTTTGCAGTTCAGTACATACAGGTTGCTTGGATTTCTTTTCCCTTTTATAATAATTTTACCTGTATCAAGATCACGAACCACACATTCTTTTGAACTAAAGACAACTTCAGTTCCTTGATCACACATTTGATTTACACTCAACAGATTGTGCCTTAATCCATCCACATACATGACATCATTAGCCTTCACCTTTTCTTTTAGAAACACAGACCCTTTTCCTTTAATTACAGCAGGAGAATCATTTCCAAATGTTACTTTCTTTTCCTTTTCTAGAGCATTATATGTAAGGAGTTTGCTTTTGTCACCTGTCATGTGTATTGAGCACCCACTATCAATGTACCATTGATTTTCTTCACCTTCTGCAAATAACGCTATCCCACAATTTTCAACCGGCGGTTCTTTCTTTTTCCACACTTTAGAGCTTGAGGGAAAGTGTTGTTTTGGCTGGACTTTGCTCCTGCATTCAGATTCTTCATGGCCAAAGTTATTGCAATAAGCACATTCAACTTCATTTTGAAGAGGAGAAAAGTTGTTATAGGTATTCTTCTTTGGTTCAGTATCCAACCTTTTCTTTCTTGCTTCTCTTGTCATGATGGTTTTTTAAGGAACACATTGAGCAGCTTTGTGACCAAAATTGTGACATGTAAAACATTGTCCATTGAAATAGATATTTTTGTAATCACGAAATCTTCTATTTGGATTTACCTGCTGGTTGGAGCTCCTTTGAAAGTTATTCATGTCAGTGTTCCTTGAAGTGCGATGATCATGCTTTACCTGTAAAGAATCCTTGCTTCCTTGTTGAGAGGCAGAATATCGTAAACCAGTAGTTGCTGCCTTTAGATAGTTTGGTGCTGGAGCCTGAGAGGATTCTCCAATATATCCAAGACCTGTTTTTATGAGAGGAGAATGTTGAGCCTTGATAATTTCATCTAAGGTATCTGATCCTTTAGTAAGTCTGAGATTCAGAGTCTGAACTTTCTCCAATTATTTTCGTAGACTTACCACTTCACATTCTGCTTTCTACCTGTGCTTCTTTTCTTCTTCAATCTGATTTTTCAGAGATTCTATGATGATCTTATTTTCTTCTAGGTATACTTTGAGTTGATTATTTTCTTCAAGAAAGTCATTGTCCTCTAGAGCAACCACAAAAGTATCATTTTCTTCTCTTTGTTCAAATGCCATGAGAAGTCTAAGATCTTCTTCACATTCTTCCTCACTATCAGATGACCCATCACTATCTTCATTAGTATAGTAACTTTTCTTAGAGCTAGATCGGTTCTTATTCCTTCTTGCTACTTCTTTTCCTTTAGCAGATGTTTCTTTATAAGGACATTTTGCAGCATAATGACCAACTTTTCCACATTCAAAACATTTGAAGGGAAGCTTACCTTTGAATCTTCCAGTACCTAGTTGGAGCTTTCTCACAAAATTCGCTTCTTCTTCGGATATATAGCTGGATTCTTTGAAAACTTCCTTTTCTTTTGCAGATACCTTAAAAACAACTTCTTTGATTTGAGACGGACCTCCTTGTCTCATTTCAAAAGTAGTCAGAATACCATGTAATTGAACAATAGTAAGAGTTCGCAGATCTTGCCTTTCTTCAATAGCTGAAACTTTAGAGTCAAATTTTGAAGTCAAGGATCTTAAGAATTTTTCAACCAAAGTAGTATCAGTTATGGTTTCACCCAAATTTCTCATTCAATTTACAATATCATCCAGACGTAAGAAGAAATGGGCAATACTCTCATCACTATGCATCTTCAAATTTTCATATTCAATTCTAAGAGTTTGGAGTTTTGCACTTTTTACCTTTGTGTCTCCTTCATAGCTTAGAATGATTTTGTCCCATATTTCTTTTGCTAAATGTAGCTGCATCACTTTAGAAAATTCTGATTCAGACATGCTTCCTAATAAGACATTTACTGCTTTTGCATTGATTTCATACTTCTTCCTTTCTGCTGCATCAGTAGGAATACTTGCCGGGTATTGGTAACCTTCTTCCACGATTGCCCATACATCTGCACCAAGACTTTGAAGATATGCTTTTGTTCGTACCTTCCAGAATATCAGATTGCTTCCATTAAATAGAGGTGGCTTTATAGACATCACTCCTTCTTGAATTCCCATTGCGACGAATCTCCTTCAAGCGATCAAGCTTCTGCAGAAGGACCAGCTCTGATACCAATTGTTGGGAAAAATACTGAGGGGGGGGGGGGGGTGAATCAGTATTTAGGGAAATCTAAAACTTTTTAATTTTTCATGCTCTAAAACCCATACGCTACTTTTCTGAAGCCAACTTGTGTATACACGCGGATCTCCTTCATGAAACTCGCGTATACACAGAGATTTATTTATGCCATTAATTCTTCACTTATATCATTCCATCATTCATTCATTAGATGTTCTATAAACAGTAAACATGTGCATTAAGAACAGAATAAACCATCACACATAAGCATCACACATGAACACCAGGATTTTAGGTGGAAACCCAAGTTGGGAGAAAACCACCGCTGCAGTTGCTCAGCCTTCAATATTTTATTATAGAGAAAACATCTTACAACATATGTCTTGAGTGCAGGGCTCACACACGACAGGGGCACCCCTGCGGCTCGTTTACCCCGACCTCTCACAGGAAGGGAGCTACGACCTAACTCGTTTTGACCTCACAGGAAGGAGCTACGACCCACTGCTCTCGTTTACACGTACATCTAGAAGAGGAGCTTCAACCGAAGAAGGCTACAGCCCTCGGCTTTGCACCTCTATGGACCCGTTTCATAATTTACACTGTGGATCCAAAGCTTCCTTTAGGACACCACTTGCGGGCCACGTTTCATCATATTTTCAGACTGGACCCTTCCACACTTTTAAGCACATTCAACCATGAAAAAGATACATATAACTCACTGACAGATATCAGTAAACCAGCAGAACAGATCAGAAATTTCTTACCACAGACTTCAGCAAACCCTAGTTTGCATACGCGCTTTCCTTTCACTGATGTCGCGTATATACGCGCTTCCGTTCACATAAACCAGCGTATACTTCTGTACATATTACAGATCTATTTTCATTGTGCATACGTGCTTTCTCTTCAGCAAAGCCGCGTATATACGTGCTTCCTCTACGGCAAACAAGCATATGGTTCTTCAAACATTTAGGTCATTGCAATTCTTCAGAATAGATACATCACACCGATTTTTACCCTTTACTTCAGACAGATGTTCGCCTCATCTCAGATCTAATCATTCCATAAACAGATCTAGCAAATACAAGTACATTTCAGATCTAGATCCCCTTCTTCATCATAGGTGCATCATACATTCAGATCTATCATTCAACTGTAACCCTTTCCATTCAGATATCCTTCAGAGAGAAGTATTCATTCAAGCTTAGACATCTTGCACCCACACCCATGATTTGCACAATGAATTTCTTCTCTTTATATAGGTTTACCCTTTATCAATACCATGAGCCAAAACCACATTACTTCCGATGGTATTCCTGGACGGGGTCATTTAAACGAATCATTACCCAATACAATGGGTCAATACCATGGTGGTTACCCTTGGTTTTGCACTTTATGAATGTTTTTTCCCATACGCGACTTGGAACGTTGTTTCCCGCATGCATACACGACTTCTCCTAGACATCATGCTGCTTGGGGCATACTCTTTACCTTCAGAGTTGCTTTATGTTTGGAAATTCCTTTCTTCATTGCCTTCTGTACTCACTGTAGATACATCAGATTTAGTTCATCAAGACATATTCTATCAAGTACAACTTCATCAAGTAAGTTTCCTATCATCTTCATCAAGTGGGTTGCCATTCAAGGACAACACTCAGCATCATATTGCCAACAAAAACTATATCTGTAGGCTCTTTAGATAAATCAAGTACATTGGATTTTGGATCTTCAATACATAAACCTATCAAAAACTTTGTTTTACACTTGATGACCTCAAAGCTAAGTTTTTCAGTCAAATACCAAGTCCAAAGAGCCTTCCACTAGGTCACCTAGGGGTTCATATGTGATAGGGTTGATTTGGTGTTCTAAAATCTTTGTTTTTCCTGTGTAAAGAGGCCGCCTTCAAAGAAGAAAAAGGCCAAGTAACTTTTTCCAAAGCTAATCAAAAACCCTTCAAGGAAGGCCTCCTTGGCCAAAGCACAAATTCTGCAAGGGACAACTGCCCTTGCTCACATTTCTACAAAGAATGATTGAAGATGGCCATCAACATAAAAAGAGGTAAGGTAATAGGGTGAATCATCACAATAAGACATCCACAACAAGGAAAAGGCAGCAGGCCTATGTATAATGAGATTCAAGGTTTTTGGGATTGGTTGACAAAACAGTGTTGCTAAGCAAGGAACCATTACAAAGACCACCAAGATAGAAGGCACAACAACACAACCAAGGACACATTGAAGATTTTCAAAAATCATGAATGAATAAGGGAAAAAGGTGAGGTTAACTGAACAGAAATGAATGAAATTGAAAGGGCTATAGGGAACTTAGAAGACAACACTTCTTATTCTTCTCTAACTACCCTGAAACATAAGATTTTGGAAAGATATACAAAACAGGTCAAAATAAAATGATAAGTCCTCCTTCATAATAGCATAAGGCATTTAAAGGATATTCAAGGTGGCCTTTAGGGTTTTGTCAAAGACAGCACTGCTTCACTGCACCAAAGGAAGAAGTTGTAAAGAGTATCAGTATGAGGGAGACTTAGCTTTCCTAGTGGAGTCAAATGTATTAAAAATTATCAAAGGAAGTCAAGCATGAGGTAAAGTACCAAAGGAGAAAATCATGCTGAGCATAAGTTCACTTTTGAGAAAGTGAGGTGTCAAACACCAAAAGGGACTAAGAATACCAAAGGAAAATGTGTTGTAGGTACCTACAGAAAATTAGAAGTGGCCAAGGGGAAATCTTGGTAAACATGATGTACACATCCTTGCCAAAAATACCTCATAGTCATATATCAGTAAAAGGTGAGAAACACATGATTTAATTCTATCGCACTCAAAAATGAATAAGAAGAATAAAGAAATGATTTCAGTTTTTCAAAAAAAAGGATAGCTTGGACAGTCCCCAAAGTTTCAAAGCCAAAAAGGAGGACTTCTTCATCCTTCAGTACACCATTACCCAAAGAAAATCACTTAAGAAGGTTGTAGGCACCTGCCAAGGGTCAAGGAAACATTAGTGAAAAGTATAAAATGACCCAAAGCAAGCATAGTAAAGTGGGTTTTATGTCTATGATTTATTTTTCAAGGGATATAAAGGTGCTTTAGTCTTCATTTCAAACTCATTTGTCACTTGGTGAAGAGAAGAAAAGGGCTTAAGAATAAAAAAACAAAGTTTTGACTGTTTTTGGGCAAGTTTTTTCTGGCCCTATGCAAAAAAGGGTCGGCGCTATGCTAATCGGTCCCCCGCCTGTTCAAAATTACACAATGTTGTACAAATTTGGCTCGGTGCTACGCAAATCCTGAGCACTATGCAAACGTAGGCCCGACTCACCCGAGGACTGACCGACACTGCTACACACGCTCGGTGCTACGCTAACCCATGGGTAGGCCTCCCGGTGCTGCACAAACGGGTCGACCTGATAGCTCGGGCAAGGCGCTGCGCAAATGTAGAAAGCCTCCAAAAAGAAAAATCGCTTTCCCTAATTCTAAATTCCACCCTTTAAGCTACCTCCAGGATAAATAGAAAAGCCAAGAATTGGTAAGTGAAATTCTCCCCTTGTCCCAAGCAATTTTTCAGATTGATTTTAGTCTTTGTGGCTTTAAAGTTAAAACCCTAAGAGATTAAACCCTAGACATTCATACAAAACAAGCCTTTGTTTTTTCTACTTAAAATCAGTTTGATGTCATATGAGGGTAAGTAAATTTGGGTGGCTGCAAATATACTTTTGAAAAAGGCCTCCTTAGGCTCCAAAGCTACTCAAATCTTAAGAACCCTAGCCTCCACATCACTCATTCACCAAAGTTGACTTCATCACCATTTTCACATTGCTTCACCAAACCCTAGGTTGTCAACCATAATCTCCTATCATTATGTCAGGAGTTGAGAACAATAGTGGTAGTGATAAAGGTCAAAGGCCTTTGAGACCAAAACATAAGGGAGGAAAAGTCAATAGATTGGAACCTCAAAGCATAGTGGTCATCACCTCCTCTCCTAGGATCCTGTCATGTTTTCAAAATGCAAGATGTTTTCAATTTTGTGAGAAGGTCAACCAAGTGAAGAGCCACCCTCATCTTACAAGGCTCCTCATTCTCAACTTACAAAACAAGCACTCAAGCCTTGCAGGAGTATATTTTTAGATCTTAGCAGGTGCCATCTCTGAGGCCACAGGTATCCCTGTTGTAGGTGAAAAGTGGTTTAAGAAGGGAAAATTGGACAAAGACTATTTTGAGCCATTCATCAAAACAAGGTATAGAGGAGGCAACAAGATAGTCTTCCCTTTCTCACACCTCAAACACATATTTTCACCCTTAATGTTGGTTGTCATGAGGTACTTCACCTGTGAGGGAGATACTTCAGGCTTTATTCCTATCATATCAAACTCCTCATGCATTTTACAGGGGTTAAAGTGCTCAACTTGCCCTACTATCTCTATAGGAGCATTGAGAAAATGTCTTCTCTTGTCCAGAGGAGGAATCACTCTCAGCAAATGCATAGCTTGTTTCACCATTCCTAGATCAAGATTGGGGTACTTCATCAGTTGGAGCAGCAAGGTATACCTTGGGATGTGTTCATAGCCCATGAATTTTTCACAAGCCCACAACCTCCTCATCAACCAAATCTTCCCTCATCATCTCCACAAGTGCCCTCACCACAAGAAAACCTCCCTTCCTTTCCTTCTCTTGATTCATCAGGGGAAGCAGGAAGTGGCAATGAAGGATCACATGAAGATCATGATGGAGGTGAGGAAATCAGTGAGGCAGAGACATAAATCAATGAGGAAGAGCAAGAGGGAAATGATGCTGAAGAAGAGGATAGTGAACATGACAGTCAATGGGAAAGTGAGCATGACCATGGAAACATTAAACAAGACAGTGAACAAAAATCTTCCACTATGGAAGATGATGCTGAAGGAAATGAAGAGGTTGAAAGTGAAAATGACATGAGCATTGAAGGAGAGGAAACCAACAATGAAACAGGGAATGAAGAAGAGGCAGAAAAGGCAGATCACAGGGAGGAAGAAAATGAAGGCGGCAGTGAGGCAAATGAGACAGATCATAGTGAAGAAGAGATAAAGGATAGTGACAAAGAGGTAAGCGTTGAGAAAAACAGTGAAGAGGATAACAATGAGGAAGATTCTGAAGTTGGAGACAGTAGTGACCAAAATGAAGTCACCCTTGGTGATGAAAAGGATAGCAAAGAAGGAGATAGTCATGACAATCATGACAACAATCAGTCCCTCAGTGAGCAAGAAAATGATGACATGGCAAGAAACAAAGATGATCATAGCCATGGAAAAGAGACTAGTAGAATCACCATCACACCTCTTTCATGTACATACCAAAGAGGGCCAAGGCAAGCATTTGATGCCTCCAAAAGGCAAGGGACCTTGCCACCTGCATCAGTTCAAAGGCTTGACAAGTTCAAAGAAAAAATGGAAAATGGTAAGCAATAGGTAAAGGTAGAAGAGGAGGATCCTGAAATAGAAAGGGAGTTTGAACTTATCCATATAGACAATGATGAAGAAAATGAAACAAGAATTTCAAGCTCCCTCCTCCAAGACAAGAATGCACAAATAAAAGACCTAGACGTTGATTTAGAGAGTGCAAAGGATGCCATCCACTTCCATCAGATAGAAAACAAGAAAATGAGTGCCCAGCTAGCCATCTATGAGGCTAGAGCACTCAAAGTCCGGAAAGAATCCCAGAGAGAACAAGTTAAACTAGAAGAATACATAGGCCCATACAAAGAAAGTGAAGGTGAAGAGGAACAACCTAGGAAGAGGCCTAAAACCATAGGGTGAAGGAAAGCATTGGAAAAACAAAAGAAAGAGGAATCGGCCCTAGCAAAGAAACTTTCCCTCACTGAACTTCTTGCCATGGAAATTGAACATGATCGAGAGTTGTGGCTTGAGAGGGAAAACATACACCTAGAGGCCAAGCTGAAGAAGGCAAATGAAAGCTTAGAGTTGCAAAGAAAGATGACCAAGCATTATGCAAAGAAACAAAAGCTTTTTTTTTCCAAATTGAAGGGGGCCCTCCTTGAAGTCCAAATCCTAAAGGAGGCAAAAGGTCAAAAAACCCCTCTTTTTTCACCATTCTGCCACTATTTCAAACCTGGCACTCTGCTAATAGCAGTCTTGGTATTTTTACGTTTTGACTAAGAGAAAGGAGTTGGATTAGGAAACTACAAGATTTTTTGGAAATTATACTCATCAGGCTTTCCAATGAGCCATCACAGAGCCAAATCTGACATCGAGAAGGGGTCCAAAACTTGGTTGCAAAAGAGCCTATTTTCTGCTAAAAGTGGCACTACGCAAATGGACTGTTTAGTGTATTTTGGACCAAAATAAAAAAAAACACACTCACTTTATTGAAAAATCATATTTTAGTGTTTTTTTAGGCAAAGCACTCTAGAATTAGGTATAAGAAGTTATTTTGGCATTTATTTCATAGGATATTATGTGCCTTGGGCCTTGCATGGTCTCTTGGACATTTATGACATTTATAATATTTTTTAGGGTTTCTAGAAGCCTCTTATGGTTTCCACCTCCTCATTTTTTGAGTTAAATAGATCATGAGGACTTGATTGTAAATGTTGGCATTTGATGAGTTTCAAGAGCAATACATTGTTTTTATGAGCTTGGAGAAGAAATTGTTGTTGTGGAGTTTATGAATGGCTTGCTTGGACTGATGATAGAGAAACTTGTTTCCAGGATTCCTTAGCTTGTTTAATGGTGATGTATTCTTAATTTGTTCATTTTTTCTTGTTATCATTATGTTTCATTCTTCTTTGTTGCAATATAACATAGAAGTATAGGTTGAGAAATTCTCTTTGAAGCACCTTAGTCCTCTTGCCTTCTATTGCCTTGATGTTTATCTCTGTTGGGTCAGATTAAGGAATTCTTAACTGCTCCTTAGGCCCACCTAAACTTGTTTGTTTCATTAATGTATTAGTATTCTAGTTCACAAATATGTTTCATGGTAAGCCCTGCTTACTTGATGTTATCCAAACTCTGTCTTGAAACCTCTCTTTGAAGTACTACTTGCTAGGTTAAGTCAAAGAGGTCTTGTTTCGATCTTGCCCTTTGTCCATGCCTATTGGTTTGACTCAAAGTTATTTATAGCTTGATTTATGATGTTTATGAGTTCCCTCTTCATGGATTAAATTTATTTGTGATCTTAAATGTTTTCTAAATATTGAAGGTGAAATCACTAAAGTTAGATAAGTTTTCTTGCTTTCTCTGTTTCACTGAATTGTGCATCTTGAATGTTTATTTGTTTAAGTATTTTCATTGAGTTTATGGTTTTCCATACCTCATGAATTATATATTTTGCTTGTCAGTGTTTAAGACCTCCTTTTTATAGGTATTCTATAAAGGATTATTGATTTAACTTTGCCCTACCTTATTCACTAACTTGATGTCCATCCCACTTCACTCATAACCTTAAGGATGCATTAACCTTACTAGATTGGCCCTGTAATGCACTTTGATTCATTATTGAGACATCCATGACTTTCATTGACTCCATAGCCCAATGATTTAAAGACCTCTCATTCCACCTATTCTACCTTTTCATCTTACCCAACCAAAACAATCAACAAACCCTACACTGAACAACTAGCCTAAAATCAACCATCTAAAGAAAAAAAGAACACATCCTTTGCATCTAATAGAGAGAGCCCTCTCTGAGTCCAGGAAGGCTAGGTCCTAGGACTCCAAAGACTGGTTTCATGTTACCCTATCATTTGGTTTTTCCACTCTTCCAAATCATGGGACCCTAACACTTATAAGACATGAAAAATTCTAATTGAAATCACTCTCATATATAATGAATTGTGGCATGAAATATACGATGGAAAAATTAAGCCTAATAAACCAACAGATGCAGCTTCACTTGCAAAATGGGAAATAAAAAATGCCAAGGCATTAGCTCTTATAAAGGCTTCAGTTAATAATGAAATGTACATTCATATTGAAAACACCTCATATGCATGGATTTCTTTGCATACATTCAAAGATCTCTTTGATACATAACATGAATCTAAAAAGGTTGATCTTCAATTGAAATTGCTCCAACAAAAATTAATTGAAGGTGGTGATGTTCTTGAATATATTTCACGGCTTAAAAACATCAACCAATAAATAATAAATGTTGGTTTTCAAGTTGTCAATGAAATTTTGTTGACTACAATTTTAATTGCTGGATTTCCATCATCTTACACACATTTTTTGGAAACTTTGCAAGTCACTGGAAAGTTAGAGAAGATAAATTTTGATGAATTGAGTGATATGTTAGCCCAACATGAAAAAAAATTTAGGAAGAAGAAACAGATTGGGGAAGATGTCCTCCTCATAGAGGCTAGCACAAGTAACTCCTTAGCTGATAGTTCAAGAAACCGAGGAAGTGGACATTTCAATCAAAGTCAAGCAGCCCACAATGTACAAGGTCATGGTTGCAGTCAAAGCAGAGGAAACAATTTCAACAGAGGCTACAGTTCAGGCAAGAGAAATTTTCAAGGTCGAGGAAACAATCAAGGTAGAGGATATAATCAAGGAAGAGGACAAAATCGAGGCAGTGGACAAACTCATAATAGAGGCCAAAACAGAGGCATAAGACAATATCAAGGCAGAGGACAGTATGAAGATAGAGGCAGATATTTCTGTCAAATTGTTTGCAGGAGATGTAACAAATTTGGACATTATGCTGAAGCTTGTAGAAATTTTATTGATAAAATTCCCAAGTTTCATCCAAACTCTGCATTGTTTGCAAATGATGAAGATGATCCTGATGGGTCAGAATATGTCTTCACCAACACAGAATCAACAGCTTTACATGTTTCAACCTTTGTTAGAAGTGATTATGAAGATGCATGGATTATGGATACAGGAGCAACTCAACACATGAATTTTCGATGGGATTTATTTTGGAGCTTCCAACAATGCCATCTCAATTCAATCTATCTAGCTGATAAAACAAAAAATACTCCTTCTGGAAAAGGTGTAGTTAAATTTTTTTTACCTGCCATTGGAGAAAGAATGATTTCAAATGTATGGTATGTCCCAACATTTAAGCAAAATTTTCTATCTTTAGTCACAATTCAACAACCAAGACATCTGGTGATTATGGAAGATGGCTTAGTTAAAATTAACTCAGTCAAACAGAACATGAAAATAGTGATGACAGGTTATGAAGATGGAAAGCTGTTAAGGATGAAAGGGACAGTTATTCTAAGACATTCTGACTTTGGAGGAGTAGCAAGTACAGACATTTCACCAATTAGATTGTGGCATGTAAGATGTGGCCATCTCATCTTTGAAAGTCTCTCTCAGTTACAAAAAAAAGGAATTGTTAAGAGACTTCCGACCTTCAAAAGGGAAAATTAAAAATGTGAAGCTTGCATTTATGGAAAACAACATCGAGAGACTTTTCCCACAAGTTCATGGCGAGCAAACATGCGTTTGCAATTGGTTCACAGTGACATTTATGGACCCTTAAAAACTTTGCCAGGAGGATGCATATATTTCTTACTCTTTGTTGACGATTTTAGCAAGATGACTTGGGTATATTTTTTGAAACAAAAGTCAGAAGAATTTGAAAGTTCAAAACTCTTCGCCAACTTATTGAAAATGAAGTTAAGGAGAAGACTGCCACTCTTCAAACCGACAATGGAGGAGGATTCACCTCAAATGAATTCAAAATGTATTACATGGATAACGTCATAAAATGACATCTTACCAATGTCTACACTCCACAACAAAATGGATTAGTAGAAATAATGAACCACACCTTGTTAGGAATGGCGAGATCAATGTTAACTTTCAAAAAATAAAGTCCTATATATTGGGCCGAGGCAATTCATACAACTATCTACTTAAGGAACATATCTCCAACTACTTCTTTAGATAGAATCACACCTTATGAAGAATGGTTTGGCTTCAAACCTCGAGTTAAACATCTTAGAGTTTTTGCACTAGTATTCTATGACTTAGTTCTGAAGGAAAAATGAACTAAGCTTGACTCACGCAACTTGAAGTGCACAATGATTGGGTATTATGATGAGAAGAAAGGGTACCAAATTTTGTCTAATGGGAAATTAAATGTGAGCAGAGATTTGATTTTTGATGAAAATGAGAGTAGGAGTGTTGAAGAAGTAGAAAATATTCTTCAAAAGTTAGAAACAGAAGGTGACAAAAGAAAAGGAAATCTAAAAAGTCAACCAAATTGGTATGAACTTGAGTTTCCTTCATCTAAAAATGATTCATTCAGTCCGTCTTCTTCACCAGCACCGTCTGGGTCTTCTGGCAGTTCATCCAAATCTCCTAGCAATAGTAGTTCTTCTCACAGTGACTCTCCGCTTCCAGAATCTACGGTTGATCAAAAAACATTAGTTTACATCAACCCTCTTTATAATGATGGTGATTTTTCTCAATCTCAAACTAGCGACAATCAATTGCCAAAATGGGAAGTTCAAATTTTGAAATATGTAAGCCCTAATGAACAAAATAAAACAAGAACAAGGGGATCACAAAGAAGTAAAGGAAATTTTTCCTTAATAGAAATTGATTTTACTGAACCTTATACTTATCAAGAGGCAGTAAAACATAAAGAATGGCAACAGGCTATGGTTGATGAATATTAGGTAGTTCTCGACAACAACACTTGGAAACTTGTTGATTGTCCTCAGAATGTTAAACCTATCAGACGAAAATCGGTTCACCAAATTAAGTACAAGAAAAATGGAGATATCGACAAGTACAAAGAAAGACTTGTTGCTAAGGGTTTTGTGCAGCAGGAAGGGATTGATTATGAGTAAACATTTGCTCCTATAGCTAAATGGAACACCATCTGGCTTACACTGGCCTTAGAATCTCAACAAGGATGGAAAGTTCATCAGATGGATGTAAAATGTGATTTACTCAACAGAGATGTACAGGAAGAAGTGATTATGACACAACCACCAGGTTTTGAAATTGAAGGAAGGGAACATAAAGTATGCAAACTAATAAAGGATTTATATGGGTTAAACAAGCTCCCCGAGCTTGGTATGCCAAAATGGAGGAATACCTTCCAAAAGTTGGTTTTCAAAAAAGTGAATATGATGATACCTTGTGTGTACGCCAACAAGGTAAAAATCTGGTGATTCTGGTTATGCACGTAGATGATTTGATTATCACTAGCAACAGTAATGATCACATTACACAAGTGAAAAAGCAGTTACATGCAGGTTTTAAGATGATAGATTTGGGACTACTTCACTACTATCTTGGAGTTGAAGTATTCCAACGTCCATATCATATCTTCATTTCTTAGAGTAAGTATGCAGCAGAATTTCTTCAACGATTTGGAATGCAGGATTGCAAGCCTATTCTTACCCCCATAGAACAAAACTTAAAACTTTCAAAATTTGAAGGAGGGGAAATGGTGGATAAAACTACTTATCAACAGTTGATTGGCAACCTGATTTATCTGACAACTACTCAACTAGATCTTTTTTATTCCATCAGTATTCTTTCCCGGTTTATGTAGGAACCACGAGACAACCACTGGAATGCATCTAAAAGAGTTCTTCGTTATATCCAAGGAACAAAAGATTTTGGTCTTCTTTACAAAATGACTAAAATATTTTTACTTGGTGGATTTTCAGATGCCAACTTTGCTGGCAGTATTGATGATAGGGCATCAACCTGAAGATATTTAATGAACATGGGGTCAGCTGTAGTGTCCTGGAATTTCAAGAAGAAAGCTATAGTGGCCAATTCTTCAGCAGAAGCAGAGTACATATCAGCATGGGAAGTAGCATGTGATATTGTTTGGTTACGTAGAATTTTACAGGACTTGGGAATTCTTCCAACAGAAGCTACATCATTATTCATCGACAACCATCTAGCAATAAAGCTTTCCAAGAATCCAGTTTTTCATTCAAAGACAAAGCATGTGGAAACCAAGTATCATCATATCAGATCACTTGCTGTAAAGGATGTCATCAAGCTGATCTATTGTCCTTCAGAAGTTCATACCTCTGATATCTTCACCAAACCTCTTGGCAAAATAAAATTTACGAAGTTCAGGGATGAACTTGGTATATGTTGTAATGTATCTTTGGATCATAGGGGAGAATGTTAGATGATCCAAATTACTAAATTAGTAGTTTATATTGATTAATGATGAACCTAAATAAAATGAGTATACGACTAAATTAGTCATTTATAATGATTATTAATGAAAGTAAATGAAATGAATATAAACTACTAAATTAGTAGTTTATATAATGAATATGAAACTACAAAAAAAAAATATATGACTACTTCTAATGATAAATTTGTGATTAAAAATGACGACTAAATTTTGCATATATACTATTATTAGTAGCTAATTTATAATATCTTATAACATAACCAAAATTTAGTCATATTTCTTTGGTCATTAATTGGTTTCAAACAATGGCTAAAATTTTCATATATATGACTATTAGTAGCTAATTTAGAGCACCTTATAACATGAATAACATTTTGGTCATTAATTAGTTACTTTGGGTGATCATATAGTAATATATTTTGCTGCATACTTGGTCATTAATTGTGACAATTAATAACTAAATCAATGAGTAAATTAATGACGAAATTGTTGGGAAAAATAAGCGGGGGGGGGGGGTGAATTATTATTTGTAACTCACTGTAAAATTTTACTTTTTCTTTACTGATTTCTATACGTGACTTTAATGAAGCCAACTATCATATAAACGTGGCTATCTTTAAATAAACTTCCATATGTTCAGATCTTATTATGAAGATAATTCTTTACTTAGATCAGTGCATCATTCATTCATCCGATATTTAGTAAGTAGTAAGCATGTGTAGTAAGAATAGAATAAATGATCACACATAAGAAACACACATGAACACCAGGATTTAAGGTGGAAACCCAAGTCGGGAGAAAACCACCATTGTTGTCATCTCTATCTTCAATATTTATTATAAAGAAAACTACTTACAATCTTGTATTGATGCAGACTCATACCAGCATGCAGGCAACCACTTTTAGAAGGCTGCAACCTTCTCTTGTTCTCCAGCTTCTACTGGAAGGAAGCTCCAACCCCTTGATCTCATTTACCAGCCACTACTTGAAGGGAGTTGCAACTCCATGCTTCTCGTTTACCAACCACTCCTTGAAGGGAGATACTACACCCTGATCTTGTTTACCAACAACTACTGGAAGGGAACTATGACCCCCTCACTGAAGGCTTCGACCCTCAGCACCACCAGGGACCACGTTTCATTAATTTTCACAATGGATCCAAACAACTTGAACACAACACAACTTGTAGGCCTCTTTTCATCAAATTTTTAGATTGGACCCACTCCACATATTTAAGATCAAATAAAATTCATCAAATTGAAACTTATAACCACATCAACTCATTGACTAAATCATCAATCAACCAACCAACCACTGATCTTTAATCATATTCAACTATAAGCATAATTAGTATTCAAACAACCGAGATCTATATGGAGACATCATTGACAAACAACAATAAAACAGCAAAACAGATCAGACATTTCCTTCAGCACACTTCAGAAAAACCCTAGATCCCATATCCATTTTTGCTTAATTGAACCTGCATATATACGCGATTTTACATAGATGAAACTGCATATAGATACGCAAACATTACAAGACTGCACAACTCTTCAAAAAAAATAAACAGCTTAGATCTTACCCTTCACTTCAACAAACATTCACCAGATCACATATCTAAAGATTCCATAAACAGATCTAGAAAATACATAGTCATTTAAAGTCTAGGGATCCTGATCCATCATTGTATTCATAGGTGCATTATCATTTCAGATCTATCAATAAACTATAAACAATTCCATGCAGATATACTTCAGAGTGAAGTATTCATTAATACCTAGACACATGCACACCCTTGCACTATGATCTTCATCTCCTTATATAATTTTAGCCTTTACCAATAACATGATCCAAAACCACACAAGTTCCAAGGGTACTCTTGGACGAAATTAAATAGACAAAGCTCAATACTATGGTCTAAAACCATGGTAATGCCCCCTGGTATCATAATTTTAGAGTGAAAAAGGTATACGCGACTTGGCTTCTTCATACCTGCGTGTATACATGACTTATCTTGCTAAAAACTGTGTATATAATAATTTCGGATGTATACGCAGGTTTCTTGTATACCAAGTAGCATATGTATGTGGTTTTCCTTCATCAAACCTATGTATACATTGAGAAATATTTCTTGTTTCATTTCTCTGGCACTTACTAGAATTCCTTTCTCTGCCACATCTAAACTGACATGTAGAAACATAATTTTTACATCTTTAACAAATAGGTTGCTATAAAAACAACTTCATTGAGTAGGTTGCCATCAAGGACAACATATTACATCATAATGCTAAAAATATCCCCATTTGGACTTTATGGCAACCATGATGGTGTTTGATCACCACAACAGATAGATACATTAATCATAACCATTATTCAAACACCAAGATATTCTCCCCCTTTTACATCAAGGGAAAAGGGTGGATCAATACCAAAACAAGGTTTCTCTTCCCTTGTATAAAGAAGAGATTTGTAGATCTAATGTATAATGAATTTACCATGTTACCCCTGAGTTCATGTTGAATCTTCAGACATATTTTTAGATGAAGTACTTGACTCTATAACTCAACCTAGTACGACCATTCCTATCACCAAGGACTCATGGCTACATCAATGATCCAACCAAGTAGTTACATATTTGACTCAACTACCCAACCAAGTGCGTTAACAAATTTGAACAAGTCCTTACATGACTAAATATAAAACATTTTACATCATAGGTCTCAACATGACCTTTTCATAAAATTACAGATATGAGTTTTTATAACCGAGACCAAAATATATCAAGAGAGAGATCATAATTTAACAACCAACATAATGCCAAAAATGCATTACTCTCAACAAGGCTAATGCTCCACCTGAAACTGTGCTCCTGTTCTTGAGATGTCCCCCCCCCCCGAAACTGCGCTCCGTGTACAAAAGTGAAATACTAAAAATTTCACAGCTCCATCTCCCCCTGGACTTATAGATTATGTACCTGTCTTCTATTGTCACATCAGATGCACTGTTAGAAATAAATACAACCAACCATGGGAATCACCATATATTACTCCCCCTATGATTATACATTACTGCTTCCTATAATTTATCTCGCATCACTCCTGCAGTCATTATGAGAAGTAAACTTTAGAAACAGATGATTGCCTTAGGGTCAATATTCCCTACGTTTTTTACCAATGCTTCTTCTTCTTCCAACTTTTCTTGAAATCTCTTATTGTGTGTTGTAGATTATCCAATTTCTTAGATCTATTCATCATAATTAACCTGCAATCGGTGGCCTTATGGCCAAATGAGTTACAATAGAAACAACATCCGCGAAAGCATCATTTCTTTCTTTATCTAACCAGTACCCTTTCTTTTAGGGAATTTTCATCATCCATGGTACATGCCATGAGTACTTGTAGATATTGATCATAATCTTATTCTTCATTTGACAATCCATCATTATCTTCATTTGTATAATAACTCCTTCCTTTTTCAAATTGTTTCCCTTTATCATGATTTTCTTTATAAGGACATTTAGCACCATAAGGACCAACTCTACCACAAGAAAAACACTTGAAGGGAAGCTTACCTCTGAATCTTCCAGTACATGGTTGAAGTCCTCTCACAAAATTTGCTTCGTCTTCTTCTGATATATAACTTGATTCCATGAGAACCTCCTTTTCTTTTACTTTTGCACAGGCCTTAAAAGCAGTTTCTCTGACTTGTGAGGGACCTCCTCTTCTCATTTCAAAAGCAGTCATGATACTTGAATAATAGTAAGATTTTGCAGATCCTATTTTTCTTCAATAGCTGACCCTTTTGACTCGAACTTTGGAGTTAGAGATCTTAATATATTTTCTACTAAAGTTGAGTCTTTTATATCTTCACTCATATTCCTCATAGAATTCACAATCTCATCTAATATTAGGAATAAACTTGCAATACTTTCATCATCATGCATTATGAAATTTTCATATTTCATTCCAAGAGTTTGAAGTTTGGCACTTTTTACCTTTGCATCACCTTCATAGCTCTAAATTATCTTGTCCCATATTTCCTTTGCTGAATTTAGTTGCATCACTTTGACAAATTCAGTTTCTGACAACCCTCCTAATAAAGCATTGACCTCTTTGGCATTGATTTCATATCTCTTCCTTTCTGTTGCATCTATAGGAACACTTGTTGGATACTGATAACCTCCTTCCACGATTCGCCATACGTCTACTCTAAGACTTTGAAAATAAGCTCTTGTTCGTATCTTCCAAAATAATAGATTACTTCCATTGAATAGTGGAGGCTTGATAAAATATACTCCTTCATGGCTTCCCATTGCAACAGATCACCTTCAAGTGATCAAGCTTATTTAGAAGGACCTGCTCTGACACTAATTGTTGAGAAAATTATTGAGAGAGCGGGGGGGGGGGGGGGTGGTGAATTAGTGTTTATAACTCACTATAAACTTTTATTTTTTCTTTACTGATTTCTATACGCGACTTTAATGAACCCAAATAGTGTATATACGCTGCTATCTTTAAATAAACTTTCGTATGTCCAGATATATTATTATGGATATAATTCTTTACTCAGTTCAGTGCATCATTCATTCATCAGATATTTAGTAAGCAGTAAGCATGTGCAGTAAGAACATAATAAATCATCACATAAGAAACACACATGAACACGAGGATTTAAGGTGGAAACCCAAGTTAGGAGAAAACCACTGCAGTTTTTGTCTCTATCTTCAATATTTATTATAAAAAAAAACATATTACAATCTTGTACTGGTGTAGACTCATACCATCACGGAGGCACCCACCTGCAGAAGGCTGCAACTTTCTCTCGTTCTCCAGCTTCTATTGGAAGGGAGGTCCAACCGCCTGATATCATTTACCAGCCACTACTGGAAGGGAGCTATGACCCCCTTCTTCTCATTTACCATCCACTCCTAGAAGGGAGATACTACCCCCTGATCTCATTTACCAGCAACTACTGGAAGGGAGTTACGACCCCCTCACTAAAGGCTTCGACCCTCAACACCACCACGAACCACATTTCATCAATTTTCACACTGGATACAAATAAATTCAACACAACACAACTTTTAGGCCTTTTTTCATCAGATTTTTAGACTGGACCCATTCCACATATTTAAGATCAAAGAACATTCATATAACTGAAACTTGTAACTACATCAACTCATTCACTGAATCATCAATAAACTAACTAACCACTGATCTTTAATCATATTCAACTAGAAGCATAATCAGTACTCAAACAACCCAGATCTTTATGAAGACATCATTGACAGACAATAGTAAAACAACAAAACAGATCAAACATTTACTTCTGCACACTTCAGCAAAACCCTATATCCCATACGTGCTTTTGCTTAACTGAACCTGTGTATATACACGCTTTTACAGAGACGAACCTCTTTATAGATATGCAAACATTATAGGACTGCTCAACTCTTCAGAACAAATAAACAGCTCTGATTTTATCCTTCACTTCAGCAAACATTCGCCAGATCATAGATCTAAACATTCCATAAACAGATCTAGAAAATACATAGTCATTTCAAGTCTAGGGATCCCGATCCATCATTGTATTCATAGGTGCATTATCATTTCATATCTATCAATAAACTGTAACCCATTCCATGCATATATACTCCAGAGTGAAGTATTCATTAATACCTAGACACATGCACACCCTTGCACTATGATCTTCATCTCCTTATATATTTTTAGCCTTTACCAATACCATGAGCCAAAACCACACAAGTGCCGATGGTATTCTTGGACGAAATAAAATAGACGACACAACGCTCAATACTGTGGGCTAAAACCATGGTAATTCCCCTTGGTATCATTATTTTAGAGTGGAAAAGTTATACGGTGACTCAGCTTCTTCATACTTGCGTGCATACATGACTTCTCTTCATAAAAACTGTGTATATACTAATTCTGGATTTATACGCAGGTTGCGTGTATACCAAGTAACGTATGTACACAGGTTGCTTTCATCAAACCTGCGTATAGATTGAGAAATATTTCATGTTTCATTTCTATGGCACTTACTAGAATTCCTTTCTCTGTCACATCTGAACTGAACTATAGAGACATTATTTTTACATCTTTAACAAATATTTTGCTATCAAAAACAACTTCATCGAGTAGGTTTCCATCAAGGACAACATATTACATCATAATGCCAACACAAATTTATAACTAAATATACTACTAGATGATAACATTGAGACAACCAATTAATGGCTAAGCTAAAAACGACTAAAAGTTGGTCGCCTTATAAGATACTGTAAATTAGCTACTACTAGTCACCGACTGAAAAATGATCGTTTACATGCTAATTTTAGTGATTTTTTAAGTAAATAATTAGCCATTTTGTACTATGTATATTTGGGAGAGCATAATAGGTATGAATGTTAAGATTTCATTTCCAAACACATAAAAGTGAGGGAATATTTGCATAGTTATGACTTTATGCAAAAAAAAATAGTGCATGTTATTAGTAAGTAGGTTAATAGCACATGCTTGTTTTTGTAAATGAAAAGAAAATGGTGAGAAGCTTTGGTTTGAGCTTTAAAATGAAAAAGTTAGTAGTTCATACACCGTCAATAATAACACATCAATATGGTGGGTTACCTCAAATGGTTTTGTTGTAAATTATAAGGAAAAGGTCATAGGATTAAGGCCTTGTACCAATTGTTAACATTTTGGGAATATGCATTTTAATTTAGAGGAAGATACCCATTTTCCACAAATAGAAGTTATATATTACAAAAGCTAATTAAATTTCCTTTGTTATAACATTTTACATCATACTCTATTCAATTGTGCATGTACCTTACATCATTTTTTCTTAAAAAAATATTGTTTTTACAAATTTTCAATTACAATTAAATCCATTATACAAAATATCAAATATTACAAACACACTATAATGTTACAATTTTCACACACACACACACACACACACACACACATATATATACTCCACTATTACAATAAAGCCAAATTTACCCTTTAAAATATTATACAAAATAAATATTCAGCATAGGTGAATAAAGGGACTTGTAAAGGATAGGAAATCTTTGTTTCATTGATTTTCTGTACTATAAAACCAATAGGAATCACTTCTGAAACTATATTCACTTTTCATGATAATCTCGATAGTTTCTAGAATTTTTGGATGTTGTGCTCAGACTATGTTACCACGTTTACTATATTTCTTTATATTTGTTTAAATTTTTATTAATATTGAGTTACTAGAAAAAAAAAATTTAAGTGTTTTTAAATTTAAATAACTTTATGATAATATTTTTAAACAAAGAAATATCGTTATATTAAAAACTTGGAGTAAAGGCATAACTTTCTCTTCTAACACTAGGAACTCATCGAATCTAGGTAAAAAATAAAACGAAAATATTTCAAAGGAATGAAACACACCTTTGTAGCAAAATTATTTGGGAAATTGCCTCAACATAAGACAATTATAAATCCCCAGTTTCCTCAAACGCCTTAGTGTATGAAAATGTGTAAGTTTTTATAGCTTATTGCACTTATAAAACTGAATATACCTCGGGTTTTTAAGATCACAAAAATTTCTCCTCATTTTAACCAAGTCGGAGCATACCTATTGGCGGGTGATCAGGTCTCGCGGGAAAGACCCAGGTTCGGGAGTAGTGGCCAACAAAGGAATCTGCTGTAGTCTAGGATTACGCCGGCATTATCACCCTACTCCGGAGAGCAGAGAGTCTCACCCGAGGCGTGCTGCGACTACATGCAGAAGGGGAATAGACCAATGGCGAGGGAAGGATCCGCAACTCAGTCTTATCAGCATTCAGATCACATAAATAGAATCATACACGCAACATCATCCATAAAGCATGCAGGTAGTAAGCAAGTAAAATTTTGAAACATCACGATCAATACACATGCATGTGAATCACCCTAATAGACAGCAACCTTCAATTGTATTAAGCTCTTGGCCAATTCCACAGTTACATAGCTTTGCACTGGCTTACAAATCTGATACATATTCTTTGCGGAATAGAGATGTACATCAATAGACCCTAGGAACTACAGAGACCTCATCCAGAATCCGGGCTCCTGTTGCAGCCTGCACTTTCTCTTCGTCAGTCGCTCTCTCCTTTCTTCTGCTGCGCAAAACCTCATCTTCCATCCGGGTGACTGCTATTTATTCACCCGCTGTTGCAACTGTTAGTTCTCTGTACATCCTTCTGCAGCTGCTTCTAGCTCTTCTCTGCTTATCTGTGTGTTCCGCTTGCATTCTTTTGGTGTATCTTCTTCTTATATGTACCTGTGCATCTAGTCTCTTCCGCTATGTGCCTGTTCCTTTGCAACTTTGGTAGCTCCGCCGTTTGGTGTGGTTGCGACTTGGTTGCGGCTGCCATGTGTCCATTTTCCGCAACCCCAAAATCTGGCCGTTATTCCTAATTCAGACCGTTCAAAACAAGGTTTTTCAAAAACAAGGGCCCCAACAGGCCCCGACCATAGTTTCTTGACTCGTCCCCGAGTCAATCACAAATCGCAGTTTCCACCTCCATTGCCCCGCTTGCCTCCGTGTCCTGTTCACCCTGCATGCCCTCATCTTGCACTCATTCCTCCTGTGCACCTTCAGCCTGCTCCTGTCCTTGCTGTGCATCTTCTGGCGGCTGTTCAAACAAGGGCCCCAACTCCGGAACCCTGCAGAACGCTGTAGCGCGAAGCTCATTAAAATCTGACACAGCTTGCTGCCAGCCCTGGATGAGAAAGTTTGTTTCTTTGGCGAGCTTGGTGGCAGCATTCTCTGCGATGGGCGCTGGGACAGTGCCGAACATGGTGCTGATCTGGGTCGCGGCTACCGCTGCAAGATGTTGTATAGACCGGGCGCTAGATTGCAGAGGCGGCCGGAGCTCCCGAATGACACGTTTGGCCTCCACCGAGCTAGCTTCTGTATGTTGGATCAGTACTTCAAGCTCATCAGCCTCGTTGTACAATTGATCCAGCCTTGCAGGGTCCGTAGCCTCCTGAATCTCCCTTGAAACCTGCTGGAGTTGGGCTGAAAGCGGCTGGGTCTTGACGGTGAGGGCCAGGGAGCATTCCTGAAGGCCCTTCAAGAGGTCCTGAGCCGCGCGTGCCGTGGACTGAAGTGCAGCTTGCATCTGAATTGCCTGGCCCTGCTTGGTGGCCACCTGGGCTGAATAGTCGACTGCAGGCTCGGGCTGCGGCGGACGGGCTGCTAATGTCGCACGAAGCTCGTGATTCTCCCGATATAACTCCTGAACAGAAATGCGGAGGTGGATTGCTTGCTCAGAGAGACTGGCCACAGTAATTTCGGGAGGCAGCAGGGGGTAGTGAGGCTGTAGGGAAGGCCAGAAGTCGGAGAACATCTAAGTAACGTTGGTGATCATTACCTCCATCTGCTCCCTTGTTGTTTGGAGTAGTTCGCATTGTTCAGTAAGAATGGAAATTTGGCGTTGCTGCTCGGCACAGTGCTGCTGGAGGCCCAAATGTAATTTGTCAGCCTGCTGGGCCGCCCGTTGAATCAGTAGGTACAGCTAAGCTGGATTGCTGGGCTGGAAGGTGATGATCCCAGATGTGCTCGGCGCTGGCATTTGCTCCGGCAACTGATCCATTGCCATGCTTAGGAGGAGATAAGGGTGCGACCTCTGGATGGCCAGAATCAATCATATTGAAATCCGGCAGTGCATGCTGATCAATGTGGGCCGATTGTGGAGGGAAGGTGGCCGCCGGTTGAGCCTCAGTAGAAATAGACACAATGGGTGTATGCTGCGTGCATGTATCAGTAAGAGAAGGGTGGGGTTCTTCCACTAGGTCGACCATGGCAATACGAGAGTCGACCTCAGCCCCGCGGTCCCCACCTCGAAGTTCCTGGACAAGGGGGTCGGATACAGTAGCCGATGAAGTGGAGGGACCAAATGGAGTAGTAGGCGGAAAGGCGGTAATCGGGACAGTGAATGGTGAGGTGGAGGAATGTGGGAGTCGGATGTTGATGAACTCAGACAGGTCGATAAGGGGCTCTTCGGTGATCAATACCCCGGTGCTTGGGGGTGGTGGTAGATCATCAACAGTGAGGTCCACCACCGGATTTGCCTCAGTTGTGCGGGCCCTCTTGGGTGGAGGGGCCTCGGGCGGATCTCTGGGCCAGGTCATCTCGCCCATCGAGGTTGTGAGTGGATCAGTCGAAGTGAACAAGGTGGTGGAAATGGGGGAGGTGAGTGGAGTGGTACGGGGGTGTGAAGGGGAGTGAGTGAGCTGGAATTCAGAGAATAAAGGAAATGGGGCAGCGCCGCTAGAAATGACCTGAGTCACCACATTGAGATTCCGTACCTGGGCGTTGAAGTGGCGAACAATGGGGATGAGTGGTTCGGGAAGCTCCTGTGAGGGCGCTGCCTCTGCCGTCTCGGCTGGCTGTTGCACTGGTACCATCCTGTCAAAATTGTACCGGGGGAGCCCGTCCCGCGTGTGCTTTGTGACTCCCGGCCATGAGCAGACTTCACGATGGAAAGTGGCATCATCCAACTGAAATTTCAGTGGCGTCATGTGGAAGGTTTCCGCTGGAACGCAAGCAGGTCGGAGGTAAGTGTGCTTATGGCTTACCCCAAACCACACTTGCGCGCTATATTCATCCAACAGGGTCCGGGGCACCCATTGCTGGCATGCCACCACATCCGTCATTAGTCGATACCATGACCGAAACACATCTGCATTCACCAGCTTGGTACTGGGGTCATTAGAGACCTACCAGGGAGTGAATTTCATCGCAAGGGGCTGGCCCTCGGGGATCTCTGCTGGGAACCGGATGTGTGGAGTGTGCCATTTCCACATGGCAAAAGCAATAATCAAGTAGCCATAAATGAAGGTAGTTGCACGCTTATAATTCTCCTCACACGCAACGAACAACTCTTTCAACACGAAGGAACACCAATTCAGTTTGGTTCCTTGGACACAATGCTCAGCAATAGAGATGGTATCAAGAGTACACTCACCTTTCGTGTAATGCCTCATTGTCTTGCTGGTAATGAGGTAACAGGAGAAGCGAATCTCGGGCTTGTTAATGAGCTCAATCTTGGCTCCTTTCCCCCCCCTGCGAGTGCCATATTTGGAATACAGGTCCACATTGCCTGACTTTCGTGCGCGCTTGGAAGAGGTTTGGCAGGCCATTGAGACGTCTGCACCTGTCAGCGACAGCCCTGTGAGGCGATGAATATCTTCAGCGTGAATAGGAATTTCCTGGGTCAGCCAGAGAGACCCATTCTGGATTCGGCTGAGGAGGAACCGGGTACACTGCAGAACCAGTCCTGTGGTGCCAAATACTAGTAACTTCCTCAAATTCATCAAGGACGAGGCCTGAAGGCCGCTGAATTCTGGTCGCAGGCGGCTGGCGAGATTGCCGCCTACAGTAGAATATTGCTCCATGTATGCCTGTCGCTGGAGGGATGAAAACTCGGCAGCATTTGAGAGGTTGGCATCAATCAGGGCTGCACTATCGTACTTTCCCACAAGGGACTCGGTTTTGTGAATGCGAGGATCAAGCTCTGGTTCAAGAACTGTTGGGATGGCCTTCGGCATTTTGGCCCTCCGTTGGTAGACCTGTAGAATCTGTCATGAGCATCTTTCCTGGTGCAATGCGTTCTGAGATCTCAGCGGCTCTGGTGCAGCAGCAATTGCTAATTCGAACGGGTCCGACATTCTCGTGCTTTTGGTGTGCATGCAAGTTATGTCAGCACTTGGCATGAGTGGAGTTAATGAGACCCCCTAACGAGTTAATTCTCATTGGCATTCGTTCTACGATAATCATGTGATCAATCGCATGCCAATGAGTGCTTTGACAGTTGCTGATGGTGGCCTGGGGAAGTGGGCGGATGCGACGGCTGAGGTTACTGCAGGTGATGGCCAAATGATGACGGTGTGGCTACTGCCAAGTATGGTAATTAATGACGCAGATCTAGGCGATCCTACGGACTGACACAAGTACGTGGGTGGACTGAGCTGGACTGACAGGGAGGCAGGTACAGATCCTACAGGGATGACACGCTAGACAGGCACCGCCCGGACCACAGTCAGGTGCGGTGCTTACCCCGCAACTGAGCGGTTATTGACACACTACCTATGAACAGAAAGACCTCCTATGCTCATCCCGGTTGCGGGAAAGTTATTCAACTATGCTATTCTATGGGTGCTCTTGGGTGCGAGAGTTATTGATGAGAAATGAAAGGTACTTACTCCTGGTAGGGTTTCAGGCGTGTGCCATTCACCCAGCCCGGGAGAACCGTACCGTCCAGCTGTGCCAACCGAACGACTCTGAAGTCGTGAATTTCGACAACAAAGTAGGGTCCCAACCAGTGCATCTAGAGCTTGCTTGGGAACTTCTGGAACCTGCTGTCGTATAAAAGAACTTTGCTGCCAACCTAGAAGGTTTTTTTCTTAATGTGGCGGTCGTGCCACGCTTTCTGCAAGTCCTTCTGGATCTTTGGTGGAATTCGGCTAGGAAGCGGGCCTCATCCAGTTCCTGCAATTCATGGAGGCGCTCCTGGAGGGAGGCCTCTTCCGAGAAATTTAGAGACGTGGCGATTAACAGGCTTGGTACAGTAAACTCGGTGGGCATCACAGCCTCCCGGTCGTACACAAGCTGGAAGGGTGTTTGATTGGTCAAGCACTTCACCGTAGTCCGATAGGCCCATAAGGCCGTTGATAGGCACTCATCCCAATCATCACGCTGGGCATTGCAAATCTTCGTCAAGCCTTTCTCCAGAATCTTTTTGAAGGCTTCCACCGTACCATTAGCCTGCGGGTGGTATGGGCTACTCTTGTGATGCTGAACCATGAAGGTGTCCAGCAGCATTTTGATAGTATCATTAATGAAGTGCATACCCTGGTCACTGGTTAAACTTCATGGGCAGCCAAACCGGAAAATGATGTGCTCAAAAATGATCCGGGCGGCGGTGTCCGCTGTGAAGTCGCGTACCACCGCTGCCTCAGCCCACCGGGTGAGGTAATCCATGGCGGTAATGATGTACCGGGCCTTGGAGTGTCTGGCGACCGGGGCTATGGGGCCCACAAAATCCACAGCCCACTTTTCGAACGGCCGCAACACCTGCATCGGGTGTAACGGGAGCTCGTCCCGGTGTGAGGGCCTTCCAGTCCGTTGGCAGACATTGCAGCGCCTCACATAGGCCTTACAATTAGCATGTACTGTCGGCCACCACAGGCCAGCTTGGAGCACCTTTCGTGTGGTAGGTTTCACACCTACGTGCCCTCCTTCAACACCGCTGTGACATTCCCACATTACCGCTTCCCGTTCGTGGTCAAGGACGCATCTGCGTAAAACCTCATCAAGGCCCAGTTTATATAGCTGCCCCGCGATCAACTGGTAGTCTACGGCCCAAACGACCAGATGTCTTTTCTGAAGCGGGGTGTAATCCTGAGGGCATTGCCCCGTGGTCAGATAGGTGGTAATATCAGCCAAGTAATCCGGTACAGCTTCAACTCGGAAAAGGTCAGCATCGAGTAGCTGATCATTGAGGGAGCCATCGTTCTCCCCCGTCTCCAGCCTGGATAGGTGATTGGGCCCGACATTCAACCTCTCGGGCTTGACTATTACCTCAAACGTGAATTCTTGGAATAGCAGAAGCCAACGACAAATCCAACCCTCCAAAACGGGCTTATTGACCAGGTACTTCAGGGCAAAGTGGTCCGTGAAGAACTTGAACTTGCCCCCCAGAAGGTAGTGGCAGAACTTCTGAAGAGAGTAGACCATCGCCAGCACCTCCCACTCGGTCGTGGTATAATTCTTCTCCGCAATTGACAGCTTGCGGCTAGCGAAGTAGACCGGGTGGTCGACTGTTGTCTCGTCGGGTTGTGCCAAGACAGCCCCCAGTGCAATACTGGAAGCGTCGATATGCACATGGAATTTCTTATCCCAGTCTGGATGTACTAGAATGGGCGCTGACGCCAGCTTCTCCTTCAAGGTATCCAGGGCTATCCGACACTCCTCCGTCCATTGAAAGACTGCGGACTTCTGCAGAATTTGTTCTAACGGAGCAGTGATCTTGGCATAGTTGCGGATAAATCTCCCGTAGTATCCCGTGTGCCCAAGTAATGCTCGCAATTGTTTCACCGTCTCAGGGGCTTCCATGTGTACGATCACCGCAACCTTGTCGGGGTCGACGCAGACCCCCTGATTGCATACCACATGTCCCAACAACGTGTCGAATGGAACGACAAAAATACATTTCTTTAAGTTCAAGGAAATCTGCAGCTGTCGACACCGATCAAACATGACCCGCAACAAGGTAGCGTGTTTCTTTAATAAACCGTAGACAGTCCACTTGTGAATGTACTCCCGGAAGGCGGTGATGAAAATCTGGGAAAACACGGCCAGGGCGTTCTTTAATCCGAACGGCATGACATGGTACGCGAACGACCCCCATTCAGTGGTGAAGGTTGTCTTTGACTTATCGTCTTCCACAATACACACCTGATGGTAGCCCGAAAAGCCATCAGTGAAAGAGTATGCTTCATTCCCCGCAACATGTTCCAACACTTCGTCACTAAAAGGGGTGGGAAATGGATCATGAATGCAAGCATTGTTCAGACTGCGATAATCAAGACACACACGTATCTCTGCCTTGTCCTTCTTATTCTGGATGACGATGGGGCTCACCCACTCTGCTTCCTCCACGGGAAAGATTAGACCTGCAGCTAGCATCTTATTGATTTCTGCCTTAACCTTCTCCTTAACCCGCGGGTTCAATCAGTAAGTTCGGTGCTTCACCGGCCTGGCCCCTGGTTTCAGCACGATGCGCATTTCGCCAAGGTCGCCTTTGATGCCCTTTAGGTTGGCTACCGATGAAGGGAACAAGTCCTCATATTCCCGGAGGAGGCTGAAAATATCCTTGGTCATCTCCTCGTCCTAGTAATCACCCACCGTAGCCAACTTAGGCGTCTCTGTCGTACCAATGTTGAGCTTCTTTGTCTTCAACGGCCGTAAGTGGACCCCTTCCGTGGCCGGTTCTTCGTTAATGTTCCGCTCGCCTTCCTTCTCTTCGAAATACAGGTGCCTCAGGTCCTCCAGCCCATCGTTCTTGGGATTGCCGTCAATCCTTTGGCACACCAACTCTCGCACGTCCTCAGGCAGGACAGGCAGCATGCAGCCGTCGATCTGCGGATCGCGGAGGAACAGTACCACCCTGATAGCGTGCAATGCCTGAGATTCCATCTCGGTGTCTCCCGCGAAAGAGAAGCACTGCGCAAACTTGCGCACGACCTCCATCCAAGAGCTAGTCCCTCGTTTCCATTCTTCTTCCAAATACCATGCATGGGGGATGGTATCTAAGGTGTGGACAAACCGATGAACCCACAGCTCTTCTGGGTAGCCTATACTCCGCCACTACTCCTCACAAGTCCGCAAATGGTCCTGCAGACTGGAAATTTCCGAATACTGCCGCCTACTTCGAGGACCTTCGTCTTCTTTAAACCGTGCCCGTAGCGCGTCCGCCACACTACTCCACCGTGACAAGGTGTTGCGGTGATTTTTCCACCACCGGGCTGCTATAGACTGTAGTGCGATGTCCAGAAGGGGTATTCTGCCCCCTTCCAGCACCATGTTCTCAACCTTAATAATAAAGGTATTGACAGCTTGCATGTTCGATAGGGTCGGGTAGTCTCTGAACTCCGAACCAATCCAATTGACGCGGCCAATATGAGCACATCTCCGCGTGCTAGTCTCGTATCCCCCCTGCTGCCAGTCTTCCCATGCGAGTTCGGATCCCAGCTCCGAGCTCTGGACACTCCGCCAACTGATGGAACCAGTCACGGTCGGGTTAATGTAGTCTTCCCGTTTCCCTGCAGTCATCCGATAGAGGTGGTCCATCATCTGAGCATCCTCCTAGTTATCCACCGTCTCGGTATACCTCGGCCCTTGATAGGGGTCGAGAGGCTGAGTGACCGGGACCTCCCCATCTTCAAAGATCATCAGCTCCTTTTTGAGGTCGATGATAGCATAATTCTCGAAAGCCCAATAAATCCCCAACAAGGCGGGGTATGGATCCTTGTCTCCCATAATATCAATAACTTCAAAATCAGTGTACGTCTTGACCCCTGCAATGTCAACCTCAACTCCTTCGAGTCGGCCAATCGGCAGAATGCAGTACTTGTTCACCATCCTGAATTGGATGGGTGAGTAGGCCAGCCGTGGCTTTCCGAGAGCCTCCCATGTCTTGCGCGGCAGGATTTTAACGTCAGATCCCAAATCAAGCATGGTGTCGCTGATTTGGAATCCCCCAACCCGCGTGTCAATCCATAACTCTTTACCCATCCGTCGCTTATTTCGCTTGATGCGCTGCACCGACTGGGGGGCCATCTCCACCAGTTCCCCCAATCCTGTCCTCCCCTGCAGTGCCCCTTCCAGAGCATCTTTGAGCTGCTGCCGTAAAGCAATATTGTCAACAATCCTGAGGAATAGTTGGAACCATTCGGCTATCTGGGTTCCTTGGGCGTGCTGTGGTCCAGGGTCGATCGGCGGAGATGCTTCCAGGCCTCTCGAGTCACACAACTGAGCAAATGCCTCAACCGCCTCCTGAAAATACTTCTTCTGTGCCTCGGGTCTGAGTACCTGCTGCGGGGATGCTGGCCTGACAACCCATGCCGACTCCTTTCAGCGAGCATCCTCCCCCATTTTCTTACCGCCCCTTGTCATGATAGCAACGCTCTGCATCGCCAAAATCGCAGCTACACGCGGCTCGGCGTTTACCAAATTCGTGGCCCTCTGCCGTGCACGTTCTTCCCATTTTTTGATGAGCTCCGAATAGTCCTTTGTTGCATGGGTGTTTACGCGGCATTGCGAACACCACGGATGGTGAGGGAGGGGACATTCACGAGCCACATGGCCCTCCTGGTCACAGTTATAGCATTTCACTGGCCCGCAGCCCCCAGCGCGACCGCCGCGCGCCCCACCCCCTCTTCCTCTAGGGGCTTCATTCACCCTGTAGGAGGGTCGGTCCAGCCGGTCCGCGAGTGCGTCGAGAGCTTGGCATTGCTCATTGTTGTGAGTCGTGGAAGCGCAGAACTCACAGTATACATTTTTTAGCACGCTGGAATACTTTTGTAGAATCGGGCACATCCGTGGTGGATGTCCCACAGTCTGGCAAATCTCACAGTACTCCGTGGTAGCCGGGTTGAGTTGGGAGGGGAACCCTGCATAGGGATGTTGCGGCTGGTATACCCCCTGCAGACTCAATGTCGCGCCACCCCCCATGGGCGGCCCTCCTTGAATTGTCGCGACTGAGGGTCGCACCCCCGCACCACGCAACCGAGGACACTCAGTTGCGACGTGGCCTTCGACCAAGTAGTGAGTGCAACAAACATTTGGCCTGGCTGGTCTGCCTGGATGTATCTCCTTGAGCTTTTCAGTCAATCTGGCTATCTGATGTTGCAATCCCACCAAGGAGGGATCCTGTGGGGCCGGCCCTCCCCGATATTCCTGAGGGTAGCCCGCCATGGCCTTGATCTTCATAGCCTGCTCCAAAGCATCCTGCAGATTGTCAATCTTTTGCTGGGTGAGGGGGGTTCGCGTCAAGGGAAGCAAAGCCTTAATGAACCAATCCCTCTGATGGTTCAGATCGATCGGGTAACTGAGTTTCCTGATCGCGTCCTTGAATCGCCGCATTAGCTCCCATGCGGTTTCTCCTTCCTTCTGTTTAATTTCCCAGAGCTCGGACAGGCCCTGTTGGTCCGTCTAGGGAAGCTTAAATTCCCGGACAAAATCCCGCTTTACGTCCGCAATAATGGGATTCGGGTGGGCCTCAGACCACTTGATAAACCATCATAGAGCCCTCTCTCTGAGCGTGGTTTGGAACTCAATTATTTTACCGGCGTCCGGCGTCTGCCGAGCCCTCCAAATGGCTTCGTACAGATACCAGTGTTGCTCTACATCATCATTTCCTCAGCCCGAGAACTCGGGATACCGGGTGAAAGACCCAGCCATGGTTACTTGTAGTGGGTTGACCAGGATAAATCCTCCAGGTCCTGGTTGTGCGACTGTTCCCCTCGGGAATGCAATACTACTAGTGCTGCTGCTACTAATGGGTGTCGCTGACGACGCTGAACTACTATGCAATCGACTCAATGCTTGAGATTTAACAAAAATATTACTCAAAGGTTGATAAAGTACCAGGGGAAGGCAGGGATCCTGGCCATGCAGATTGGGGGAAGTATGGCAACCTAGAAGACTGAGTGCCGTCCGTTCTTGAAACAGCTGCTGCATTGCCACGTACCATTCAGCATCGGAACTTTCCTTAGGATGTATACCTTCACCATCTTCGTCAGTCACCGGTTCCCTTGCTCGCTCGGCGGGGCTCCCATGCACCCATCGTACTTCCGCAGCGGTCCCTTCTCGTCCCTGGGTACCCGTGTCCATAATCCTTATCCTCTGAGGCGCCTCCTTTTGATTTTTCCTCTCGATCTCCCGTCTCTTCAAATCTCGCATCACCCTTCTTCGCCACCTATCGGCGATTTGTGCCCGCCGATGTGCACGTCGCTCTCTCAACGTCCTTGCGGCCTCAGCATCCATCCCCACTCCCTGCGTCACCTTCTACATGGCATCGTCCCCTCAACCCTACCCCCAGCACAGGTGGTTTACGCTTTCATACTTGTTTTGTGGAATTCGATCAACCCTTCATCCACCATCAGAGCTTTAATCCACAACGGAATATCCTTAAGCAGCTTCCCTCTTAGCCCTGAGTGGAAGACAGCCTCGACCTTAGAGAAAGATTGATAGCACTCAGCAGAAAACTCCACAGTGTATCCTTCCAACGTGGTCTTTACCCAAAAATCCACCACGCGGGTAAGCTCGGTGTTCAACCGATGCAGCGCCACCAGATCTCCGTGCGCCCACCTGTGGTTTATCTTCTGCAAGCCCTCTCAAGGCACTGTCGCTCATCTCTGCAACCAATTGTAAAGGTCGGTAGGGAACCTTCCCCAGAAAATTTCGTACGTATCACCGGCTGAATCTGAGAAAAGGATGAGTTCCCTAATCGTTGCCTCTCCTTTCTTAGTCACACCCGCTTGCTGAGCGATAAAGTGGTCCACATGATTATCCCACCATCGCCGTATCTCCCCTTCGAAGATCCGTGATACCATGGTCTAAGTCCCCTCTTATCATGCAGGTCCCGGCAATGGAACCATTGTTGGTGGGTGATCAGGTCTCGCGGGCAAGACCCAGGTTCGGGAGTTGTGGCCAACAAAGGAATCCGTTGTAGTCTAGGATTACGCCGGCATTATCACCCTACTCCGGAGAGCAGAGAGTCTCACCCGAGGCGTGCCGCGACTACATGTAGAAGGGGAATAGACCAATGGCGAGGGAAGGATTCGTAACTCAGTCTTATCAGCATTCAAATCACATAAATAGAATCATACACGCAACATCATCCATAAATCATGCAGGTAGTAAGCAAGTAAAATTTTGAAACATCACGATCCATGCACATGCATGTGAATCACCCTAATAGACAGCAACCTTCAATTGCATTAAGCTCTTGGCCAACTTCACAGTTACATAGCTTTGCACTGGCTTACAAATCTGATACATATTCTTCGCAGAACAGAGATGTACATCAATAGACCCTAGGAACTACAGAGACCTCATCCAGAATCCGAGCTCCTGTTGCAGCCTACACTTTCTCTTCATCAGTCGCTCTCTCCTTTCTTCTGCTGCGCAAAACCTCATCTTCCATCCGGGTGACTGCTATTTATTCACCAGCTGTCACAACTGTTAGTTCTTTGTACGTCCTTCTACATCTGCTTCTAGCTCTTCTCTGATTATATGTGTGTTCCGCTTGCGTTCTTCTGGTGTATCTTCTTCTTATCTGTACCTGTGCATCTAGTCTCTTCCGCTATGTGCATGTTCCTTCGCAACTTTGGTAGCTCCGCCGTTTGGTGTGGTTGCGACTTGGTTGCAGCTGCCATGTGTCCATTTTCCGTAACCCCAAAATCTGGCCGTTATTCCCAATTCAGACCGTTCAAAACAAGGTTTTTCAAAAACAAGGGCCCCAACAATACCAGTTAGAGTCTTCTCAACTTTGACATCTTAGTCATGTCAAATTGTAAATTTTCCATATTTGTGATTACTAAAAATAAAGTCTCCATTTCGATCATGCTCCCTAATGTTCCCTCACTAATAATCTTCACATTATTTTAGATGCAATGCTTTTAGTTTCTTTAGACTCGCTAAATTATCAATGCAAGAAATATTTTTCCATCTAAATCCAACGGATTTTCATTTCATAACCCATCACCAACAAGGATTGAAAAGGGATAATATTTATATTTTGCAAGGTACATATTGCAAATATTTACAATACTAAAGGTGTAAGTCAATTTGAAACCAAATTAAAACGTATATTAAGAATTGATCTCAATGAATAATATACACAATGTACATATAAATACGTAATGAAACCGTTGATTCAGTGTCTGAGTCTTCTTGGACTCCAATAACCACTCACCATAACATAAACTAACCCAACCTTAATCCCAAGGATTATCTATCTAACATTCCCCCCTTAATATAAAGTGATGTATCAAAGTCCAAGAATGATAGCTAAAAATGAAAAAAAGTATCTCAGTCAAGAGATAAACGTCTCTTCGAAATGGTTTTTAAGGATGACCATAAACCATTGTGGGAGAACTCAAAGTCTCAACCAATACCAACTTTGGAACCTTCGTAGAAGTTCCTCGAACAACCAAAAATGTGGTTTTACAGTGACCACTAACTCTGGATTTTATCATTTTAGTTACTTGAACAATTCTAAATCTAGAAGTGCTCGTTCATAAAAAGCTCATTCGAAAAACACAGAAGTCTCTCTCGCTACAACTCTAGCTCTACCTGGTATAGCTTGTGGCTTAGTATCACTTTTGGATCTCTAACTCAGGCTCACTTGAAAAATCTTCAAACCTGTAGCAGACCATCAATAATTATCCTCTTGTCCTTGTTAGATATAGGGTGAAAATATGAAGTATTATTTATCACTGCAAGGCTGGTTAATACTCTTGAACATATCCTGCGGTATGAATTGTAAATCTACTTAGTTGTTTTCTACCAATCCCAAGAAACAGTCCATCCAACATTTAGTTTCTCTTTTGCAGTAGTATTCTTTTTAGAACATATGTTTGAATGGTGATTGTACTTTCCACAATTACCACATGGGTGAAGATCAAAACATTGGTATTTCACATGTCTAACTCTCTCACAATGTTGGCATCGATCAGTTTGTTCTAGAAAAATACCATCCAGAAATCCAGCACTACGAACTTCTATAGGTTTAGAAAAATTAGGCACATAAAATGAAACATCTTTATTATATTCAACACAAGTTCTGTTTTTGTTCTGTGTGATTTCTTCCCATGGTCTTATAACATGTTTAACGTCAAGAATTTTATCTCCATCCAAATTTTCTCCTGCAATGGCTTCATTACTCTTCGACTATTGTTTGAAATTAAGATCAACTCACTCTACATGAGACTCAATCTGGAGAAATGAAATTGTCTCTAATGCATCTTGTAAACGGACTCTAATATTAACAAGAATTACTAAGTTTGATGATATTTACAGTTTCACAAGCAATAGAAATAATGAGATTTTTTAAAAATTCTAATACACTTTTAATTTGAGCCATTTTTAGTCAATCTCAACTGTCTGGTTCAACAAAAAATTCACCTACTTGCAATGTAAAATGAAAAAAAAAATCATCAGATATAGACAAATAGTTTGTCTTTACTGTGGGAACATATTATTTCTTAGAGCACTTCCACTATTCTTCCTTGATTAAGCAACCTAACCTTGACTGATATGATTGATTAATCGAAGTCCAACCATTATTGTATAAAAGAAAATTCTTCCATTAGTAGAAAATGTTTTACTATTGAAAAATTTCTTGGATGTAGACAATCTTGAAATTGAAATTGTATAGTTGGTTGGATGAAATTTTTCCTATATTTAGTGAGCCACTCTTTTCTATTGAGTTCGAGTGTCAAGTCTTCAATGGAAAAATAAAAAATAAATATCCTAAGAGATAATAAAACATATAAAATAAAAATTTAGAGATAATAAAACACTTCCATCCTCTATTATGGCAAGGCACGCACCCTTTCTAGCAAATACGTAGCAGTCCATATTCTTTAAGCAAGACGGTCGTGTCTATGAAATCACACACTTGCGAGAATCTGTGAGACAAACAATAAAAAATATTTCTACAACTTTGATTAATTACACAAACAAGACTCTTCAATCTATTCTCTTTACACTTCAGCCACAATCATCAAAACTTTAAAAAACTTCACTCACAGAGATTCATAAATTCCAATAGTAGACAACTTCATCACATTTAGTCAAGGATAGGGGTGAACATGCCTTCTGAATGTCTAGGATAAAAACTGATCATTTGCAAGAATACGATTAAAAAAATAGAATTTAAATGCAATCCATATACCTTATACCCCTCATGGATATCATCGACTTAACTTTCTTTGCATAAAAATCCAGTTGAAAATAAAGGAGCCCATGAAATAATTCGTGTATTAATTCTTGCACAATGCTACTCCTCCTGCATAGAGTCTATCATGACCTCACCTTTCTTTTCCAAAGAAAATTGCCAAACTTCATAACCTCACTACCAATTTCTTATCATCACTACTCAGTGCATCCTTATTTTTGGCGACTAAGGTTTCTTTCACTTTCCCATAAACACGAAAATTAAAACTGAAACAATATCTACAAATTGAGTTGTGAAAGTTAATAATTCCCATATCTAGTACTCTTTTGATGCCTTCAAGCCTCTTGCGGTACCTATAACTCGAAAACCAACATCGTCTCTCCTCCCAGAAGGAATAATTCAGTTACTTGATTCATTCATTGAAGTGAAATGGAGTGACATGCCACCTACAATACCAGTTGTCAGCGCTTTGAACAAAGCACTTACATGAGGATCATTCATTCCTAAATTCAAACAACAATTCATTCATAAATTGCATTTATAAATTCGATCTCGACTCATAATTTGAATTTCGAGGGCATCACTTTGAGATATAAATCCTTACACCACTGTATTTGAAAAACAACGATCATGTACATATATATCATATAGGCTATTAAAGAGTTACAATAACATCCATAAATTTCAAATTATACAGAAAAAGGTAAAGAAATTTCATAATTTCCTTATAAAAACATTTTTTATGCACTTATTCAAGAAACACTTTCTTGTAAAGTCCAAATTAGTTACAAAACATATTATTTTTTAATTTTTTACTTGGTATTTACCCAAAAAAATTTCGAACTCCATGATCCGGATTTATGCAGGAATGCAACAGAATAAACATATAACCATAAATATAGAGATGCAGCGGAAATAATACCTCATTTCATTAATATCAAAGAACTGAAATTTGCTTACAGACAGAATGGAAATAAAACTAGCTAGGGCGCTGGTAGCTATCTCTGAGAAGAGATGTGGTCGCTACAGGCCTCTGAACGGAGTTACAATGAGGCTCGAGGGCCTATTTATTATTGAGAAACAATGGAGAACCCTATACATCACAAAACCTAACCCTAGGAGATGAAGCGCCAAAATGATGAAGCGCCAAAACTATGGGCCCCGTTTGGGTAAATTGGTGTTTCAACTTCCCAGGGACGTAACTTTGGCATACTATCTCCATTTGACGCACATGATACATCATTAGAAATCTCTATCTGAGGACTAAAAATTTCGCCATGAATATCATTTCGTAACAGAATGATATTCACTATGATATTTGATGCAGGCGTGATGCCCAAAAAACGTCGTTTAGGGTCTCAAAACGGCTTCGAAAGTTCAGGACCCAAAAAACTGCTAAAAATAGTAAGTTATGCCAAAACTGAAAAACTGAAAGAGAAAATGGTGGGGGCCCAAGTGGAATAGGTGGGTGGCCACCAATATCCACCTAGATCATTCCTCCCCCCTTAGAAAGCAATGGTCCCCATTGCATTAAGTTCCTCCATGAGATGAGGAAATTTCTATTGAACTTGGTCCCTGGTGAACCACGTTCCTTGGTGCAGGAGTTGGCCAGTTTTGATGACCCAATACAGTTGGATCTTTTGTTGGCGAGTGTTCTTGATTTTCATGTCCATGATACAATCTGTGGTGGCCTGTTCCATGTAGTCTAGGTTTAACTCTGTTGGTGTGAGTTGTTCTGCAATGTCCGAGGTGTCCAGTAGAGGTGGGAAGTAAGGATGAAGGCGATCCACATTGAAGACTGGGTGCAGACCAAGGAATGGTGGAATACTAAGCTCGAAGGAATTGTTCCATATAGCCTTGGTGATGGTGTACGGCCTGTATCGGAGCGGGCGAAGCTTGCGGTGGGGTACAGTGAGGCGCTCCTTCTGCAAATGTAGCCATACTTTGTTGCCCACCTGGAAGTTGTGTGGCACCCGGTGTTGATCATGGTGCTGCTTGTACTTCACATTGGCTCTGTCCAATATATCATGAACCTATTGGCGGATGTGTTGACTGTGCTCAATGAAGCTACTTGCTTTTTCAACTTCAGATTGGACATGAGCTGAATCGGACTAAGCAGCTACAAATGGCATGACTACATCAATCGGACATAGTGGTTGGAATCCCAAGCCCACCTGAAAGGGGCTATGGTCAATTGAACTGTGGAGAGCTTGGTTATAACTATGTTGTACATAGGGGAGGCTCTCGTCGCATGTGCGTGGATGTTTTGAATTGTACATGCGCAGAATGTGTACAATCATACTGTTGACGACCTCTGTCTGGCCATCTGTTTGGGGATGGAAAGCTATGGACTTGGTGAGCTTTGTGTCCAACATTTACCAGAGGCTGGACCAAAATGTGCTGAGGAACCTGCTATCTCGATCTGATATGATAGATTGTGGGATCCCAAAGTGCACCCACACTCATTCAAAGAAGATTTTAGCAGTGGCTTCTACTGTGATATTCTTCTTACAGGCTGCCATAATGGCCATCTTTGAGAATCTGTCAACGACCATGAAAACAAGTAGAAGGTAGGCCCGACATGTAATCCATGGAGATGGATTCCCAAGGTCGACTAGGGGTAGGTAGTGGAGTATATAGGCCTTGCTTCTTGATGGTCAGTTTGGCAATGGCACAAGTAGTGCAGGATCTTATGTGCTCCCTGACATCCTTACGAAGGTTCGGCCAATAGAAATACTTTTGCAGTATTGCTACTGTTTTCTCGACCCTGAAATGCCTAGCGAATCGATTGTAGTGTGCTTCCCATATCATCTTGGCACGCTCGCTCGCTTGAATTTTTTTCAGAAATTGTGTGACGGCGAGACAGTTCCAGCACGAATCTGAGAGTCTAGAGTCTCCAGATAGTGGTATCAGAGCAGTCTGCTTTTTCTCGATCCTTCTTTGCATGTCCCCAACGAGGTCGGGGTATAAGGAGCTAGGGCTTGATCTGGTGGAGCCTTTGCAAGATCAAGGGATTTTCAATTTTAATGGGGCTAATTTTTTACATAAAACCCATTTTCTATAGTTTAAAAAGTTAGCCCAATAAATATTTTAAAATAATTAATAATTAAGTATTAGCCCACAAAAAGAGGGGCGCATAACCCTGGAAAAATGGAATTCGCCCGATTTTTTTCTTATGGAGCAAATTTCCATGGAATTCGCCTGGATTTACAGGGTTCAAATGGGGAGTTACAGTGATTCGCCCCAATTTTTTCAATGGTTAGGAGAGGTGGCTGGCCGCTGGACACCGATCTTCTTGCTGGCTGAGCCAGGGCAACCCTCTCTGGTCCGTTCGTTGTTAGGGCCCTTCCAGTTGGTATATAGCAGAGATATGCAGTTCGAAAAATATGGTATTGGTGTTCTTGTGGGAGATAACAGTGTCACAGAGCCGCGCTCAACCTCAAGCGCACGCCGGATTTACAAGTTCACTCAACCTCTCAAGCGCACGCCGGATCTACAAGTTCGCTCAACCTCTCAAGCGCACGCCGGATCTCAAGGGCACGCCGCTTTTGCTAGTCTGTTCAAGGGTATGCTATTTGTACATTGAATACGATTCTCTGGAGGAGTTTCTGAAACCTGGTGTTGTCACGACAGTAGCTGTAAGCAACATAACGTTTTCTGAGTTGATGGTGTACAAATTTCGATTGCATTAGCTATTATCCACCTCTCTTCCCCTTTACTTTCTCCACTTTACCAGTTGATGGTGTACAAAGTTCGATTGCATTAGCTACTAAGGTCTCTGGATTACATGAGATATAACTGCACATTGCAGACAACACAAGAAGTTAAATAGGCTTATCGGTTTTAGGGTTCTTGACATGGAACATGTGTTCGCTTCTCTAGAATGCAGGGTGCTTTCCTTACTAGGTTAGTAATATAATGGTAGAGTAAATAAATGCAGAGACCCTTAAACTGCTGCTCTTAATGATCAGCTTGGTGGTTATGGTTGACTTTGTCAATAAGCTCATGTTGCGTTCTCTGTATCTCTCTATTTTCATCAGCTTGAGTAATGACTAGTAAACAGTATGTTTTATTTCCGATTGTCTATACCTGGTTCTCTCTCTTTCTAAATTTTATTCTTTTCTTAACGTATATCTAAGTTGAACGCACATCTGTTTCTCATCGGCGCTGGAATATTGTATTTACACTTATTTTATTTCTTCATTAGTGAATCAACCCTCCATCTTCAGAATAAAAAATGAAGGTTAAAGGACGGATTTTCTAACTTCTATTGTGGCCACGTTTGTTTGGTAGTTGTTTAGTCAAAATTGGTGAATCCTGTAAAAAATATGGGTCAATCTTCAGGCGTCAACAGGTCTTTACATCAGCTACAGGTCACTGATGGTGAACGCATCCTGTATCCATGTGTTTCTTCTGTCTTCCCCACTTTGCTTTTGGTTTTCTTATTTAACAATACAAACTTCCCTCTATCTATGATGAACTTGTCACTTTTGTTGGCTTATTATACAAGTTGAAATCTCTCGATCAAGGCTTGAGTCTTAAAAGTCACCCATCCAGCCAGAAAGGAAGACCTCCCTACAATCATTAGTAGGTCATCCCAAATAACATCCCGCATCATTTTGGAAAATTCAAAAGGCAAAACCATCGAGCACAGGGGATTTCCTGTCCCTCTTGCAGAGAAAATTAAATAGATCTCCTTTAGAATAGTCATCGCCAAGCATGTATCTTTTTGTAGACCAAATCTTGTTTGGACCAACCTTTCGGCAGGCCTCCTCTGCAGCCTTGACATGTTCAGTGCAATCATACGCAGAAAAGTAATTGTGGAAGTGAAAACAAACATGGAGCTCAGACTAGAACATGAACTAATATAAGTGAGAACATGTCTTGAAGTTGAGAGTGATCCTTGCAATGGTCTCTTGCAGGAGCTGGTTTCCAGGCTTGAGCATTGAGTTAGGTGTATTGGTAGTATAAAGTCAGGGATGTTATTGATAGATTTCTAAGATTTGCTGACCATATTTATTGAGCTGCTCATGTTCCCATTCTATCAGCCCTGCATGTACTATGAGATGTTAAAATCTTTCTCTTGATAACCAAAAGATATTCTTCCTTTCTGCTGATTCGGAACTTGTTATAGAAAGCAGTAATGGAGGACAATCAAAGATACAATATTAGAGACTAAAATGTGACAATCCTTGCCATTGAGGAAAAGTTTGTTGAATATAACCCACGCTTCCAAGGCCTGTTCTGCCATCTGGGATAGGTCTATCGCTGTTCTTCCAAAGCCAAACAATCTCTTGACCCTATTCTGCTGCAATATCCTTGATGGAATGGAGCTTTGTTATCATCTCTGTGTGCTCTATCTTTGGTTCTTTCCTCTTCGTCAAATTTTAGAAAACTAAAAATGTTACAGATTATTTGGATGTAATTTTTGAATAAATTTGATGAATAGTTTGATTTGGAAATGATATATTTCATGCAGAAGAGAGACAAAAAAATGGCATCAACAATGGCTCCAGAAAAATTTCGATATAGATAATCATGCTATAGTGACAGAGCTCAGTGTCTCCTATACCCAGGGTTTTGATTTTGTTGAAAAGTATACAGCCTCGTTGGCCACTGCAGTCCCCCCTCTGGACCCATCCTTGCCTTTTGAATTACAAATCAGCAGAAGCCGAGGCCAGTATCATTCTTAAAATACATCACTGCATAGGAGATTGCATATCTGTCATGTCCCTATTCTTGGATTGTACCAGAAAAAATTGTCAGCTCGAATCCATGCCCACTATACCACGTACTAACCGCTACAACCGAAGCAACCTGCCCATATGGAATGTAACAGGCATTCTGAAGGCAATATGGGGTGTGATGTTTGTGGTATGGTGTACAGTTTTGGATCTTGTCCAATTTATGGCTACGTTCCTGTGGATAAAATATAGCAAAATGCTCAGAGGTCCTCCGGGAGTAAATCATCATCCAAAGGCCCTTGCTCATGTCACTCTTGATCTTCAAGACGTCGCCATCGTCAGAAAGGCTACAGAAAGGCTATTGACTTGTTCTTCATATCTGCTTTTGAAGTCTTTTTGGTATTGATAGCGTATGATCTGATAATCAACATTTTCATTACTGTGCAAACTGCAAACAGTTAATGATTTTGTTACTAGGATGCTTAGCGCAGGATTTGTGCATTATTTTGAACGTTTATATGGTAAGTTGTCATTAATTTGGTGTTTTTATTCACCGGCCTATCAATTTATCTATACATTGTGTTACCAGAAATGGTAAATTAGAACGAGAAATGGGACTAGAGGGTTTCATGGGATAAAAGATGCGACTACCCTGCTATGTATATAAAATGTTTAGCAATGTAAATAATAGTGTCAAGACAGGAAAGAAAACTAGAACAAAATGAAAAACAGGGTCTCCCGATCAAGTTTTTGTACTGTGATCTGTTCATAAGTTTATATATTAGATTTTTCTGGCCATAAATATTTTGAAAACAATTCTTAGTCTTCATTGGTTTGCCTTAACCCTTTCAAGAATGAAGTTATTAAGAGATCTGTGGTGGGTAAATTTCCATCCATGGGGACTTCATTTTCTATTTGCATGTCTCATGAGTGTTGTTAGCTACAATCAAGTGCAATATTATTCTCGGCATCCAGTAGCTCTTAATATCGCAGGTTTGTGGTTGCACAGTGGTAAAAAATTATGCATATAAACTTTCTATCAAGCACAACTGTGAAATTATTTGTCCAAATTAATTAACTTCAGACAGACAAAGAAGTTGAAAAATTGGATAGTCTAGCCTAGACCTGCCTGCAAATGGCTGGTGGCTCTCCCACTTTGTTACATGTTTTGCTCTCCCACTTACATGCTCTTTTTTGCTGAGTGCTCTTGCCTTGCTAATCCCACTATAACCTAAATGCCCTTTTTTATGGTACCTTTACCTTATTTATTAGTACCGACTTGTCTACCTGCCCTTTTAATGCTGGGCACCCTTGTGTATTACTGAGCCATAGGATTTGCATGGCCTTCATAGAGAGGCACTGCTTACATCTTTTCATGCATGGAATATATAGGACCACTGCCAGCCTCTGTCAATCCTACCACTTCGTTTTCCTTCATTTTACTCACCCTGTATCTTACTTTGGCTCACATCCGATCTTTGATATCTTATATGCTTATTTTCAAGCTTCATAATCATACCATTCTGCAACAAACCTTATGGCTTGTCAACCCGAATGTGCAATGGGAAAATTGAAGAATATCGAAGAGTTTACAGTCTGAATTTTTTTTTTGGGAACACCACGATGCATTTGACATAATATAAAATTATCATGGGCATTGGCTCAGTATCAGGAAGCAAACATGCTCTGTGTCATGTTCTTGTTTCTGCAATTTCATTTTTCATAAGATGTCACATTACTCTGTTATGATGACTCTCCCGTCGCCATTCGAGGGTTGATTGTCTATAGCCATTTTACCATTTCATTTTAATATGTATGCAAATTCGTTCCTTCACATAATATGAGTACCAAACCCAATCCCAATTCATTCGTCATATTATCATCAAACCTGAATGCTAGCCACAAGATATGCATGTTGACCTTCTAAGTCTACAGCAAAAGTTTCTAATGACATGAGATTTTGATTTTTGGTTGTCCTACTTCAAGGTTCGAGTTGACACCCACATTGACAACATGGCTTTGTTGGACTAAAAAAATTTATAGGTTAAGTTTAATTAAACAAAATTCATATAAAATCAAGCATTTTGAATGGCATTAGGAGATGGCGATAAAGATTTCACAGGGAAATCATAGGTGCAGTAGCCAAAGAAGATGGGTGGCAAAATAAACTTATTGATTCATTAACAGTGGAAATGAAAATGCTCTTTGGTGAAATGCTCCTCATGAATCTGTATCCTTATCTTTGCTCCCAGAGCATTTGTCCAGCTAAAATTATTTCTTTATATGCGAGAAAAATCACCAAGTCAACAACCACCTTAGATCTCATAGGACTATAGTGAAAGGAAGGTATTGATATAATAGATGGCTTGGCTCATGCCATTATTGAAGCAAAATGACAATAATCCAGATGTAAATTGTTTTTAATTACCATAATTGCTAGCACCCAAAGATATCTTTATAACATAATTTAGAGTGGTATAACAAGTTTAGTTTTGCCCTCAAGAGCACCAAAATGAAGACATGCTTATTTTCAAAATAATATTGCACTAAACTTGTCTATTTTATGTCCTTGTTCGTGGTCATATGATAATAGTAGCAAGATTTGGTCGTACTGCCTTTCCTGTAAGGAAGTATGACTGTAGTATGGATACACAATATTTTCCATACAGTACACATACAGTCCTGATTGTACAGCTGACGCAAAAAAAAGTTCTAAATTTTAAAAAAACCCTAAAATTGGATGAAACCCTATAAATACCCACTAAATCAAAAATCCCAAGGACAGATTGTTTTCTCTAATCCATTGTGCATTACTAAGGTTGAGATTCATCCAATACAAACTTCCCTCTATCTATGCTGAACTTGTCACTTTTGTTGGCTTATTATACAAGTTGAAATCTCTCGATCAAGGCTTGAGTCTAAAAAGTCACCCATCCAGCCAGAAAGGAAGACCTCCCTACAATCATTAGTAGGTCATCCCAAATAACATCCCGCATCATTTTGGAAAATTCAAAAGGCAAAACCATCGAGCACAGGGGATTTCCTGTCCCTCTTGCAGAGAAAATTAAATAGATCTCCTTTAGAATAGTCATCGCCAAGCATGTATCTTTTTGTAGACCAAATCTTGTTTGGACCAACCTTTCGGCAGGCCTCCTTTGCAGCCTTGACATGTTCAGTGCAATCATACGCAGAAAAGTAATTGTGGAAGTGAAAACAAACATGGAGCTCAGACTAGAACATGAACTAATATAAGTGAGAACATGTCTTGAAGTTGAGAGTGATCCTTGCAATGGTATCTTGCAGGAGCAGGTTGCCAGGCTTGAGCATTGAGTTAGGTGTATTGCTAGTATAAAGTTAGGGATGTTATTGATAGATTTCTAAGATTTGCTGACCATATTTATTGAGCTGCTCATGTTCCCATTCTATCAGCCCTGCATGTACTATGAGATGTTAAAATCTTTCTCTTGATAACCAAAAGATATTCTTCCTTTCTGCTGATTCGGAACTTGTTCTAGAAAGCAGTAGTGGAGGACAATCAAAGATACAATATTAGAGACTAAAATGTGACAATCCTTGCCATTGAGGAAAAGCTTTTTGAATATAACCCACGCTTCCAAGGCCCTGCTCGCTATTGGGATAGGTCTATCGCCGTTCTTCCAAAGCCAAGCAACTTTGACCCTATTCTCGCCGCAATATCCTTGATGACTGGAGAGCTTTGTTATCATCTCTGTGTGCTCTATCTTTGGCTCTTTCCTCTTCGTCAAATTTTAGAAAACTAAAAATGTTACAGATTATTTGGATGTAATTTTTGAATAAATTTGATGAATAGTTTGATTTGGAAATGATATATTTCATGCAGAAGAGAGACAAAAAAAGGGCATCAACAATGGCTCCAGAAAAATTTCGATATAGATAATCATGCTATAGTGACAGAGCTCAGTGTCTCCTATACCCAGGGTTTTGATTTTGTTGAAAAGTATACAGCCTCGTTGGCCACTGCAGTCCCCCCTCTGGACCCATCCTTGCCTTTGAAATCGTCATATTGCATTTGAAATCCAATACATGCTTACAACAGGGTGGAGGCCACAACGTGGAGGATCAACTATAACAACTACTTCTCTAAACCGCTCCAAAATAGTTTCTTCTTTCTTGTTTTCAGTAAGCTCATTTGTCTCAGTGGCGATTCCTGGAGACTTGCTGCTCATATTACCAATATGTTCAGTTTCCTTGGCAATAGTGTCACCTTTTATTTTTGTGTCATTTGTAGACACTAAAGAATTATTACCCTGCATGCCATATTCACTGGCACTTTTCTTGGATATATTGTCAATATCCTTGTCAGTGGCATTATCTGAGATATCTGATGCCATCTCTGCTGGCAATTCGAGATACTCCTTCAACAATGAATCAATCACATCTTCTGCCTATAACAATCCCATCTTAATTAGTGCAATAATAAAATGCCTCCACCAAAAATCAAATCAGACAAGCAGTATATGTTTAGAACCAAATGCAAATGAATTCATGATGCTGTCTGGACTTCCTAGTTTTATCACCTTGGCACAAACAAACTTGCAATTTTTTATGCCATTGATTTCTGCATTTCTTTGAGCATCTGCAACAGTAGGGGCACTTATTTCTATCCCTACAACCTAACAGAGGCACATTTATAAATTAGAGAGTAAATTGTGTCAGCAATTGATTCAAACTAGACATAATACTTGTACAAGAACGAAATCTTGCAATGAGTAACGAGTTATACAGGTCTGTTGCTTGAACCCCTTCAACGAGCCTTAATTGGTAATGAATAAGCAATTACACCTAACAGAGTTGTGTGAATTTTGTTACATTACTGGGGAAACAAGCTTTGATACTATAATTGCTTGGTTCAATCTGAATTTCCACATGAGGGGCTGGATTTCCCACACAAACTCCTACACTGTGATCTCTGGAAACATCTGGATTGTGTAATGCCATGGTTAATTTCTGTGTGTTTCTAGCCGTGTCTTCTCCGATCATTGGATCATAGGAAACCATAAAAGTCATTGAAGAGCAAGCCTCTGTCATACCTTTATAGTCATCAACAAGTTACCACAAGGGAAATGAGATCAGACAGCAAGATTGCAATATTATGTAGAAATGGATGATGGCACACAAGTTATTATGCTATAAACATTATTATGCTAAAGACACACAAGTTGATATTGATTGTCAAGTTAATATTAATGATTTGATGATGTGGAAGATATTGATCTGAATGAATATATTGATGTGTACTTCATGTTATTATGCTATTCATTTATGATGATATTGTTGTATATAAATTGCTATTCATGTTATTATACTATATTCATTTATGATGATGTTGTATATAAATTAGTATTTTGAAAGGACTAATATATTTCAAGCTAAAACACTGACAGAAAGACAAGGAAATGTGATCAAGGGAAGGACTCTTCACGAAGTCTTGAGGAAGGGGTTTGACCTTGACCTACAAAGTTAGCTTGAGTTAAAAGGCAAAAGAAAAAGAACAATAACTTTCATTTACCTTGTTCTCAACACTTGCATATTCATTATCAAACCCAATTCACCCTTGGAATTTAGAAGGGATATATGCCAAGAGCTAAATCGAGAGAAGATGTTAAATTAGAAAAAATACAAAGAAAGTTGATTTCCCGTTGATGGGGCTGGCTAGCTTATGAGGAAATATTCTTGGATCAGCAGAATATGTTCTCATTGTTGTGCTACAACTAGTTATTTGAATTATGTACTCAAATAAACAGAATATTGATTGCTTTAACCTACTATGAGTGGACAATGGGATGGGAGGGGTAGTTACACTCAAATTCTGTCTAGCTCCTTGCAGTTTTTTTTTGGAGCCATTGCAGGACACAACTGTTGAATGTGGTTGTGATCAATCCATTCTCAAGTGATAGCAAGATCCTTAAAGAGGGAGATGTCATTCTCAGTGTTATTGTGATCACCGGGATTGAGGGTGGTAGTAAGACCCCGACACACCATAACCCCATGGGGTTTGGTGGTGCTTTAAGTCCAGGAGCCTCTCCATACCATGGTTGATCCACTAGGAGTCTGATTTATGATAATCCTTTGGGAATCATGTGAGTTGCTTGCAGAGGATGCTGTTACCAAGTATGCTGAACAACTGAGTATGCATAGAGGGCTAAAGTCATAATAACATCCTACTCAGCACCATATCTAATGAGCAGAATGGTACAGTGGTTCTTGGTTTCATTATTTATCCAACATCAGCAATACTAGATTCATCTGACCTATTCGAAAAGCAATCTAAAAGTTGAAATCACACCATATCTAATGAGCTAAAATGCATCAAGAGGGTTCTCAGTTTCATAATTTATCCCTAATATCGCTGACACTCCTTTCAACTGTCCTTACCAAAAGCAATGTAGAATTTGAATATGCGAAGATAAGCAATTACATATTTAGTCTTTCTTCAACATTTTACAGCATTGAAATGTTCTAATGTAATATATTTTACTCACATCATAATATAGTTATGTATCTATCTTTGACATTAACTTGGTCCCTCAAATTTTAATCTTCTGTAGCCGAGTAGAAATGCTAACCTCTTATAATATCCACCTGAACATTTGAGTAGTAGCATGGTCCAATGCTTTCAAATTTTAATCTTCTGTAGCTGAGTAGAGACACTTACCTCTATGCATAAAAAGAGGTTTAGAACTCTAAGGTTTTTAGTTGCAGGGTCCAGTGATAGCTGTTCAGCATAGAGTAGTAAAGCTTGGTGACCTGCTCTGTGTATCATCGTTAACAGCCAATGCAAACTATCCTCACAAAAGAGCTTGTCGAAGAATAAAAGATGACTGAGATTAGAAAACCTATTTTCTAACTAAATTTAATTGATTCCTCAAAAACAACATACGAGAAAGATGACAGCTCACAACAAAATCTAATTCAGGTGCGTTCCTGACTTTGCAACACTAGCAAAATTTGAAAATTAGAGAGTAAATTGTGTCAGCAATTGATTCAAACTAGACATAATACTTGTACAAGAACGAAATCTCGCAATGAGTTATACAGGTCTGTTGCTTGAACCCCTTCAACGAGCCTTAATTGGTAATGAATAAGCAATTACAGCTAACAGAGTTGTGTGAATTTTGTTACATTACTGGGGAAACAAGCTTTGATACTATAATTGCTTGGTTCAATCTGAATTTCCACATGAGGGGCCGGCTTTCCCACACAAACTCCTACACTGTGATCTCTGGAAACATCTGGATTGTGTAATGCCATGGTATTCAAGATGTGCACACGCTAGAACCTGGTGGATATTAGCAAGAATTGCAATCCCCAAAATTAGTGTTGAATTCATTCAAAAGATCACAACTTTAGGTAAGCTACCCTAAGTTACATTTTTGCATAAAAATATTGAATATGCTCATGTACAGGTGTGCTTCTCTAGAGAACAGGGTATGACCTCAGCTAATAGAATGCATGAAACTAGCTTTTAAATGCTTTTGATATTGCAAAGTGAATTACATGAATTCTTACAAAATAGCAAAAAAATAATGACAATCATTCAAATAGTCTTGAATGCTAGCCACAAGATATGCATGTTGACCTTCTAAGTCTACATCAAAAGTTTCTAATGACATGAGATTTTGATTTTTGGTTGTCCTACTTCAAGGTTCGAGTTGACACCCACATTGACAACATGGCTTGGTTGGACTAAAATTTTTTATAGGTTAAGTTTAATTAAACAAAATTCATATAAAATCAAGCATTTTGAATGGCATTAGGAGATGGCGATAAAGATTTCACAGGGCAATCATAGGTGCAGTAGCCAAAGAAGATGGGTGGCAAAATAAACTTATTGATTCATTAACAGTGGAAATGAAAATGCTCTTTGGTGAAATGCTCCTCATGAATCTTTATCCTTATCTTTGCTCCCAGAGCATTTGTCCAGCTAAAATTATTTCTTTATATGCGAGAAAAATCACCAAGTCAACAACCACCTTAGATCTCATAGGACTATAGTGAAAGGAAGGTATTGATATAATAGATGGCTTGGCTCATGCCATTATTGAAGCAAAACGACAATAATCCAGATGTAAATTGTTTTTAATTACCATAATTGTTAGCACCCAAAGATATCTTTATAACATAATTTAGAGTGGTATAACAAGTTTAGTTTTTCCCTCAAGAGCACCAAAATGAAGACATGCTTATTTTCAAAATAATATTGCACTAAACTTGTCTATTTTATGTCCTTGTTCGTGGTCATCTGATAATAGTAGCAAGATTTGGTCGTACTGCCTTTCCTGTAAGGAAGTATGACTGTAGTATGGATACACAATATTTTCCATACAGTACACATACAGTCCTGATTGTACAGCTGACGCAAAAACAAGTTCTAAATTTTAAAAACACCCTAAAATTGGATGAAACCCTATAAATACCCACTAAATCAAAAATCCCAAGGACAGATTGTTTTCTCTAATCCATTGTGCATTACTAAGGTTGAGATTCATCCAATACATGTGATTCTAAAAACTATTATCTGAAATTCATCTGGAGAGAAGACTCATTGTGCTTTTGGGCCACAGTTCTCTATTTTTCTGGGTTGCATTTTGGCTTTGTTTGTAGGGTGTGTTTCTGGGCCATGATCCCCAACCTAGGCTGAGTATTTTGGCTGTGACTGAATTTCTGGGGTGTACTTTTTTACTGTGTTTCATCCTTCAAGTTTCAAAGTTTCAAACTCCATCAATGAGTAATCTTGATTCTTATCAATCATAGGCTATAGCTACCAATTTGTATTGTGGTAGGAAGAAAGTTGTTAAAGTATACATCACAGCTTCACAAATGACCTTCCACAATGCACTTAAAGGAAGAAAGTTAACTTTGTGAAGTTGCGGTTCAAAGTTTCGAACTCCATCACCAACTTTATACAGCAAATGCATTAGCTACAATCATTGGGAAAACATGTGATTGGGATGTTTTAGTAGCTGGTATTGTATTTGCTGCAATTGAGGGAATTGGCATTGTTGTGTATAGAAACCCCATACCCATAGCCAAGCTACAGTCTCTAGTTACAGAAAACTTCTAGAAAGCAGGAGTCTACTTAGGTCTTTTTTTAGATGCCTTCAAACTTGGAAGCTACAGATTATAACACAAGTGACCAAAGCCACAGATGGATGCTATTTTTCAATTCTGAAATTTGCATAAGTAAATAGAACATTTGATATTCATTCCAATGCCACAATTTCATACACCACTAATATTTAAATGGGATGTCACTTATCTCCTGTACAGTTACAGCCAGTGCAAGCTATTGCAAGGGCCTTCTATCCCTACACATGGAGTTTAATTATAAAGCACATAATGGATGCCACTTTTTCAACATCTTTGTTTATTAATAAACAGATCCAGGGTAATTTGGGGAAAGAGCTTGAGGGTTTGATTCTTTTTAGACACAGACAGAAAATGAAGAGACCACTCAGGTTGAATTCAAAGGGGGCAAATTTGGTGGTCTACTAAAACATGCAGAGTGGCATCATGTGGCAGGAAACCATCAGAAAGGACATCATGCCAGATGTTGTGTATATGTATCAATTGTGGAGCAGAATAACAATGGGAACAATAATTCAAATCCTCAAGTTCATGATGATGAGAAGATTTAAAGTAATTTGTTTGTGGAAAATGGTAGAAAGAACAGTCAATCTGTTTCAGAGCATGCAGCATGTCTTGATGAGGCAACAAAAATCTTATAAAAGTTTTGATAGAGGTAAGAGAACTCAAGGAAAACAATGAAGGTTGGGTTGATGAGTTGTGCAAATATTTACTGTATTGGTCATTCTCTAGAGAGGGCATTAAGGCATAGAGCAAAAATTGGGATCTAGATGTTGAGTGGTAGGTAAAACATTATGGATTCCAGGTGGTAGGATATGTTTGGGCCACATGAAATGGATTTTCAAGCCGCTTAAAATGCAAATGACAGAGATTCCTTACATTTGGAGGTAGATTCCTTTAGAAAATATCTTTAAGAAAAGTAAATATCAATGAAAGCCTCCTCATGATTTCATCCTGACTTGAAACACCAGTTTGATACTACCATAGAGAAGTTAATAGCTTACTTTGAGGAATTCATTTAATATTATACTTTGGAAATTGTTCCTTGCATGGAGAGATTGTCTTATCTTGATACAAGCCTCCTTTTTCTTATTAAAAAATAGAATGTAGTTAATTCTCATAAGTGAACCTGGTTCATAGATGTTTTTTTAAGCTTGATTCCGATTATGGAAATTCGTTGGAAAAATAAGCTATAATTTCTTTGGACATGTTCCTCAGAGAAATATTCAATTACGAAGAAAAGGAAGTAGACCTTATAAATGAAAAGTAAATGTGATGAATTCAAATAAAACCTCAAAATGAAGAATAAATTAGGGAATTGTAGGACCTTTTATGTAAATTTTATGAGAATTTTAAATAAATGAGAATGGATAACAGAAAAATAAGAACTAATATTGAGCAGACAGAAAGCAAGTTGTTGTCAGTTAGAGAAAATCTGATATTTAAGACATCTGATATTTTTGTTTCTTGTATCATGATGATTGTTTTATTTTCCTTTTTAATTCGATCTTTGAGATATCTCTTCTTAATCTAGTTCCTTCACATTTTGTAAATGGCATGTATACGCTGGCAATGATGGCAGTTATACAATTGTCGTTCATATTCTTCATTTCTCAAAAAGTAAAAAGCATTTGTTTGATGCACTTAGTTTCTTTTTTGCATTCATAACATTAAAGGAACTGAAAAGAAAAACTTGCATTTGCATGTAGGATTGTGTTTTTTTGCAAAAAAGGAACATTAGGAAATCTGCATTTAGTTTTGTGCTAAATGTTTTCTTTTGTTCATTGATTTGCTTGCTCACAAAATTATTTGCTCTCTTCCCTTTGTAGCTAGGTCTTTCATTGAAAAACTAAAAGTGAAAAGTTTGCTTATCATTCTTAGTTTGCATTTAGGAATTTCTACATACATCATCGCGGTACCATTGAAAGGCAAATTGTTAAGCAAGATCAACATAAAATTAATCTCAATTTACCTAAAAATGCATTGGAACCATAACAATAACATTTAGAAGGTCTAGGCTAGAGACGTGTTCCGGCGTCGTAAAACATAGTAGCTGTCGTTAACTTGTCTGCGATACATTCCGAGTGTGATATCTCACCCCACGTACGTAAGTATATCGTAGCACGTCCCTTGGGGCGGCGTTATAGTACGATAAGTATATAGGTGGTGCTCTCACTGTGCGATTTCGCATTAGACATCGCTATTATGGACTTGGGCCTCCACGTACCTTCGGGTATATTTGGGAGGACAACTTTTAGGTGCTATCCATCCATAGTGAACCGAGTCGGCCGCCTTTAAATTGTGATACACCAAACACGACATTCGGGGAGATTGCCTGCCCGTACTTCTTGGCTTGCCAGGAGGTATTCTGCAGTTCACAGTTTACTGGTAAACCCTTTTGCCTAGCATTACCCTCTTTTTGTTTATTTATTTTTGGTTAAAATTAATCAGCAATCATGGAAGAACATAATCCTACCCCCCCGTCGTTCGCGTATATTAGCTTTAAAACCACCTTTACCACTAGAAGTGACTTCTAGTAGGCGAAGGCGATCAAAATCTGCCCAACAATGATGTTGATGTTGTGGATGATATTACTTGATGCTTCATGATGGGTGTTCTTTCTCACTTTCACATAATCTTGTTATAGTCTCTGCTTGATGCTTTTGTTGCTATGGTCATGTCAGGCATTAATTAATTGTCTTCAATGTTCAATGTGTGAAGAGTGCAAATGTTCCCTTGATGCAGTTTAAATTCAGGCACAATAGACTGTTGTTATGCACCATGTTTCCCTGGCTCCTACATATTGGAATATGCCCAAAATGATTTTGGAGAGTGATATCCATTCATGGAAGGATATTTTCACTCGTCTTTCATGGAAGTTTATTTGCACTTGTCTTTCATTCTCTCATGAACCAAGTGAAATTTCTTGGGGAATTTCTAATCAACAAGTTTTAGGAGTTTGTGTCAGATCTGGGTAGACTCGTAGAATGATTAGCTTGTGGCTGCTATAAACTCTTTTTGTCAACCCATGGATGCATGGGTTAAATTTTTTATGATTTGTAGTTTTCCAATGATTTGACACTAAGAATCATTGAGTGAAAAGCTTTGTGAGTGATTCGTTGACTTCTTTTTCTTCTTTTTTGCCCCCTTTCCCTTAGATGGTCATTCATGGGAAGGGAAGATTCCAATGAATGTATGATTTGTGGTGTGCATTTATCTATTGGATTTAACTCTTTGTAGTAACATCCCATGTTATCACATGGCTCAATGAGAACTTGGTTAAATAACAAACACTAAGTCGCTAATTAGTAGTTTTAAATGTTTGATACAATAATTAATTTTGCTTTATGGGATCCCAAACGTGCTTTTTGGGCATGAAACTTCTACATGGCACCCGTGTGTTTACAGAATCATGGAAAGCATTTGAGTCTTTTAGGTTATTTCATGGCCATGTGGAGCGTGTTTCACTATGTGAAAAGGGAAATTATGGTCATGCGGAGGACAATGTCTTAAGGGATTTCTTTCCATTGATAAGTAAAAGAATCACTACTAATGAGCTATAGTTTCCTTCCTCACTTTTATCATGGAAGATGATAGAGGATATGTTTCAACTTCTTATAACCAATTATTTACAACTTAAGGGAGAGGTGTTTTGGAAAGGGATGATTAAAGTTATTGTAATATTTTGTTGTTTTTGTTTAAAGCTTTTCAAGTGTTCATTAGGTGATTTGGAGATATGATTTAATTTAGTGGAAATTTTTTTTATATTTTATATTTGAATGATGTTCTTTGTTTTATAGATGATGACTCATGATGTTGTTGTTTTGTGTATAATGATTTTATTTTTGCTTTTGGGCTTGGGCCTTGGCACAACATTTTAATAAAAAATTGCATAATGGTTTTGTGAACATTACACTTATTTACTTTGAAAGCTACTTACAAATATAGTAATTCTCAACTCTTGGAAACTATTGATGGGGTTTCTAGATACGATTTGAAATTTTACTTGGAATATTGAGTGAGATGTCAAAATCTAATCTGAGGAAGAAACTATCAAGGCAAAGTGATGTGTTATCATACTTTAAAAGTCTCAGTCAAGAATACACATTCTCTTCATGCTTGAAGCTCCTTTGAACAATCTATTACTTGAGAGAGATGTTAACTCTTGTGAAAATGTATACGATATCCATATGATGGATGAAATAATAGGTTCACGCAAGTGATCGAGGTGAGATAAATGCAGTTTCAACGAGAAATTAATGATGAAAATGTTAAAAGGATATTTCCTTGGAAGAGGTGACACAAACCCGATGTCACGGAAAAAGGAAAAAAACCCTCCCGGTGGACACGGGGAGAAAATTCCAAGATGATTGGCTCTCGAAGTTTCCATTTTATTAGAAGAAATACCTTCTACAAATGAGGATTTACGAGAAGTTAAATGTCTTGCGTGTAGTTGGAAAAGTTGCAAGGTAGTGAAATTTCGGATGAGAAGCTAGATACGGTACAAAAGCATGCGGGGGAAAGGTTTATGAAAAGAAAATTGTAGATGGTATAAAGAAATCTATTGTCAGGATGGAAATCTTTGGAGGAATGCGACATAGCACAATGATATGGAAAGAATACAAAAAATATTTAATAATAAATAAGAAGAAACTTGAGGCAAGTGGAGGAACCATCATATCTACAATTTGAAAAGACGATGGAAAGAAGTACGTTATCCAAGACGATACAATTAGAGCAGCATCGTTTCACATCTTAAGTAAAGGTGAGTCCTATGACGGTTATCCGAGATCAGGATAGAAATTTCTATCTTTTCTTCACGTGCCAAACTTTCCATCTTCTCATTGGTCCATAACTAGTGGTTGGGAATGGGCGAAGATATCTAGCTCAAGTAGAAATTGATGATTTGAAACGAGGAGATTTTGCAAATGCTGGGTTTTTGGCATTGTCTTTGGATGAGGTTACTGACTATTGATAATACTTCATGGATTTGCATGAGCATTTATATGATTAATGACCATATTAGGCATTCCTATCTACTTGGGATTAAAAAGATGAGAGAGACTTCTACGGTGAAAATATTTATGAACTTGTTCTTAATACTTTGAAGAGAAAGTGGTATGGATCATTTAACGATTGCAAAGAAGTTGGTATGTGTTGGAAGCGAGATGGAGCATCGGTAATGCACAAGGACAAAGGAATGGTCTTTGTGTTCGAAGCTACAACTATCGACATAGCCATATATGATTAATATTCATTGTATGGCTCATAGGATGAATCTTGCATTTAAAATAGTAAGCAAGTTTCCATTAGTTTCAAAAAGTTATGAAGATCTTGTACGTGAGACTCATGCACATACTTTTCTAGTAGTCCCAAACGATATTTAGAGTTTCAACAATTTTCATATGGTGTTACGGATGGAAAAAAACTGCTGAAAGATGTTGATACAAGATGGATCTCATTAAATGGACCAAGCTCAAAAAGACTACTAGTGAGTTCAAATCTTTGGTAGGGATTACGATGTATGCGGAAAATCGCTACAAAGTAGACAAAGCTCGAGATCTTCTTTTTCGACTAGCGATATAGAAACATTATTGACATTAGTCTGAAATTCTTCTATGCTACATGCAAATGAATGTCCTCGTGAAAATGTCTCGAGAATCGCACAATGTATATTGCTGAGATACACAAATGCGAGAAAGTCGGCATACGCCTTGCATTGGATAATTTGTATATGAGTGCAGGACTCTTTTCTTTGGTCCCGAGTTTTACAAGTTGGACTATGAGTCATCAATATAGAAAATACGAAAATTTTTTGGCGTTTGATGAAAAAGGGATACTATGTATCACCAGGTGCGTGAGTCATCACTGGTTCCCCTTTTCATTATATTAGTAAGGCCAGGGACGAGATCACCAAAGATTGCCCGTGTCAAGAGACCAATTTGATGATATTGTTATCTCGGTGAGACAAAAAGTTGATAGAAATTGCAAGATCACTATCATCGGAGATAGAGAACGATTTCCTCGAGATGAATTGTTGGAGGCCATGTGTGTGGTATACCCTCAATATTGGAACAATTGTCGATGTTCAAGAAATTTAAAAAGACGATTTTCAAAAGAGATTAAAATGTTTAGTAGACCACTTTTGCAAAGGGAGTCTCGATACATGGAGGAAACAGATTGAAGGTATTTTAGATTCATCAAAATTGTATCAACATAGGTGGTAGGACGCTTTCTAACAACAATGTGCGAAGCAATATCCTTTTTGAGAGAATCCTAATGACACGGTGCTATAACAAGATTATGGAATACTTTAAGTGCTAGCCAATACATAGAAAACATATCGGAACATGTTTAAATTAGCGGTTAGTGTCAAACTATGATTTTGGGATCGGTGGAGGATGAGAGAATGTTTAGTGCACCTATCATTTTTTAAGTCAAAGTTGAGGAACGAAGCTTGATAAACATGTGGATACATAGCTTTAGATTATATGTAACAAAGTATAGCGTTGTTAATTTCCATATGAAAAGAGCACTATAGCGCTTTGGCTTGATCGGATTGTGATAGAAGGAGGAAAACAATATAACAAAGATTTATCTAATGAACTTGATACGGAAACATAATGTGTGTTGGAGGCTCATAATGACAGTTACATGCAGGAAGATCATGTTCACAATGTGAAAATTATGACCAAGATGAGAATTGGGAAATTGAGAATACCCTAGGACTCTTATTTTGGTATACATGTTCAATTGATCTATGCGAGAATTACTACATGTCAAATTCGGGTAAAAATGGGTTCTATATTTTTGTATTTTTCATTGTAACTATTACGGCTACATTTCTTTCATGTGTGTATTTATTTTAAGATTGATGTTTCATCAATTTAATCCTTACATTGTTTGCTTCTTATTTGTGACTGAAGTGAGTCTGGATTTGATGATTTTGGGACCTATTTTCACATAGATAGTGTTTGACTAGTATTAAATGATAAATAACTAATTTAACAAGACTAATGCGAAAAGCTATCAATGGGCTCATTCAATGTGCATGAAACTACCTTGATGCTCTAGCTTTGACACATCTTGAGAAAAATTTTAATGGTATATATGTTGCTTGTGTTTGGGGAATTTTCTTTGAAGTTTCGAGTTTTATATTTTCTTGGAAAATAATTATTGATATTTGGAAAATGTGCTGATTTTATATTGGTATTGGAAAGCAGGCTAGTTTTGATCTTTGATTGGAAATGAAATCAGATTTGATGAAGTCGGGACCTATTTCTTTTTCACATAGATAGTTTCAGTAGCTGTTAAATGATAAAGAACTAATTTAAGAAGTCTAACGCTAAGCAACAATGGGCTTATTCAAGTACATGAAATTGTGTTAATGCTCTAGCCTTGCAATATCTTTGAAAATTTTAGTGGTTTGTTTGTTGCTTGTTTTAGAAAGTTTTGTTGAGCTTGAAATTAGTCTCTTGAATACTTATGGTTACTCATATCATGCATATATCGATAGATCGATAGATCCGGTTCTATTATTATAATCATTATTGTTTTCTTTATATATTTGGTGTTTTGAGGAAAGATATTTATTTCCTTTCACTTTGTAGCATGATTTCGACATCTTCACCTTTTAGAATATAGTAAAATATTTTTCTTATTAGCTAGATTTTTTCTTGCAAAAAGAATTATTGAGAGTTAGGTGCAAATGCACACGATGTTGTGTAGCATTAGTGTGATAAATATGGGATAAAGTGCAAAGCACTAGTTTTGTGAAGATTAGTCTAGGATTGACTCGTACCTAATCAACTCGGTCGAAGTTGATTGTTGGTTGAACGACTAATTGTTGGTTCAATGGACGGAGGTCTTGCGGGCACAAATACCAAAGGGAGAAAAGTGGAGCCCATCATGCGGGGTACTCTTTTGTAATTCTCCACCAACACTACCTTTCCTCAAACTCCTCTCCAACCTCAATATTGAGTGCTGAGTAGTAACATGACAAACAACACTACGCCTAGCGAGAACTAGAAGAACGTGTTTTCCAAACTACACGAGAACTACTTCCCTCACGAGTCACCATGTGCCATGCTTGGTCTCGGTGGTTCTCTTCCTTCTACTCTGGTTCAATTACCTGTATCTTCATTAGGAACCAACACTACGAACTCACACTAGACAACGATTCGAGCATTTTGTAGTAGTGATTCGCCATTTGTACTATGATGATTACGCCATGATTTTACTGGGATAATATAATCTCGTGAGAGGGTGCTGTTAAAAAATTATATATACATATTATATTATTAATAAAATCGCCTTCCATTTTTCCTATGTATCATGAGAGTTAGCTATTTTTTATATATAAGAAATTTAGGGGAGTTCACTGCAAGTATCACTACGTCTGAAGATGTCCTTCATCTACTATCACTCTTGAGAGAAGGGAAAGAACCTCCTCTAGGCGATAGAAGAATCTTGCACTCCATGATGTGTGAGTGCACCTCTGCTTTGAAACTCTCTTCGGGGAGATCTCCTCCTCATGCACATCCTTCCAAAACCAAAGAAGCCTTCGGATCTGCTTGCCGAAGTGAAAGTCTCTCCTTTGGTACATGACATGCTCATTGAGGGAAGTGTCACATCTAGAGAGTAGAAAAAGAGTTTCTTATCTCCATATGTCTACTCCCTTCTCATTAGCTTCCTTCATGGCTTCACAGATGGCGCACTCTACGAATGCTCACATGAGAATGATTCATCATCCTACTCACATCATTCTCTCAACACGGTCTCTATTCTAATGTCTTGCAGATGTCCAGCGCATGCAATGATATGAGCCAGACCAAAGTGTTTCTAAAATGACAAGAGATGGATTTTTAATCATACCTCGGGTGAAATTTGGAAGCTCCTTGCGAAGTGCAAGAGTTTCCTCCTCATAAAGTATTGGCCTCCCAAACTGTAGAAGATGAGAGAGCTTCTCCTCCATGGTCTCAACAACGCCCTGGTACATTCCTCATCAAGCTTGGTGGTGAGGGCTCCTCCCTCTTAGGTCAAATCTTGAAAGTCATTCTTTGAGAAAACTCAGCAAGAGTTACAGATACACATAGCTTAGATGGTTGATCCACACAATTCTTTGCTTCACCTTTAAGGTGTTCGTGTGTATACTTCTGTAGCCTCTCTTGTCTACTATAGGATGTGGCAGGGAAGAAAGCCTCTAGCTTCATACTTAAACCTACTGTTGCTCAAGTGTGTGATCCATCAAATGTGGACAATACAAATCTATTGCCTCTATCATCATCACCATGAGTGGCGGATGCTGCTACTTTTTCTTCTTCTGTTTGAATAAATTGTGGAAAAGCTAGAGTCTCTTCAGGAAGGCTCTAATTTTTTCTTGGTATTCGACCAGTGCTCACTTATAGATTTGAATTCCAAGTGTTATTCATGCTTACCGGTCTCTGACTTTCTGCGCGAGAGTAGGAGGTGCATGGGTCTTCCTCTTCTCCTTCTTCAATTTTCTTGACCTCCTTGGAGAGGTCTCCTCGTAGACCTAAAAATAGATGAGAGATAAACTCATATTATTCATCATATGGACATACGAGACTAAGCAGAGATCATGCTTTGATAGCAGCTTAATATTCCAAATTAAGGCAGCGGCTACACTATTACGGGAATACCTCAAGATATTACCAATATGCTGAAGATCAACAATCCATAGAAACATGACACGGAAAATAAACGTTGAAAGCAGTAAAACCAAAATATCGGAAGATCCATAACCATTTCGCCCCATTTCAGTGTGGCAAAAAAAATGTATACAAGATCTTGAGGGAAATGATCTCTCAAAGCTAGTCAATGTGGCCTGTAATTAAACATATACATGAAAATGGAGAAATACGCTTTGCTATACTGAAAGAAGCCCTAGCTATGGTTTGTGCAATCCATGAAGAGGAACTCTATACAAAATGTCATTAATCTATGGATATGACAATAGATAGATCAAATAAAAAGGGAAGCAAAGATCTCGCCAACCCCTAGAAACATACAATACACAATCCTTGAAAAGGATTGGTTGAAATACATACAAAATGGATATGTAACGAGGAAATCTAGAGTTCTTTCAGGTAGCAAAAGCAACTCAGAAGCTGGAAATAAGTGGAGAAGAGTGTGAAGATACTACAACCAACGAAAATACCTCCTCGATGGATCTCTATAATGAAAGGCTAATCTCTCCACCAAGATCTCACCCTCCAAAGATATACGCAAAGAGCCTTTGTAAATGCTCACTAAAATATCGTCTACGATCCTTTGGATAAGAGAAGCCTTGCACTATAGGGGCTGGGAAATTAGTTGGCCTTGATGCCAAGAAAGTGCGTAATAAGCTGCGAATGCCTCCCAATCTGATCTCTCGAAAGGGAAGAAGAGACTCACTCCTACAGGAAAATAGGGCGAGTGGAGGGTGGTGTGGTGAACCACTCACTCTGTCACTCGGCAACGCAACAACAGCATTACTACCCATTGCGAAAATAACGTTGTCTGTCGATGGAGGATGCTTGGTGTTGCACAACAATTTGTCATCGTCTGCATAATTCAATCTCTGCACATTGGAGGGCTTATTCGTGACAGCTGTACGGCGAGTGTACATGATCTAAAAACACTTCTCATGGCATGCCCTAGACATGGAATTTTCATTCCTCACGAAGACAACTCCTTGTGAAAAACCCTAAAAAATAACCTTTTTATCATGGCGTGGTGACATGCGGTGTCTCATGCTACGCGCCAATGGGGGAAATCCTCCAAGAGGGCGTGCCAGATGGTGCATTGTCTCGGTGTTGTGCCGTGCCGAGGCTTAATAAGGAGTGTTTTTTAAAAATAAATGGTGGATTACTAACTCAACAAACTCTACAGAGTTGGACTCTAAATCAAGTTGGGACGTTTAGCTCCGGTTCTCCATGTAGAGGAAGTAGTTTTCCTACCTCTCATGGAAGCTCCATCGAGGATAGGGAGCCAATCCGCATGATTGTGGGGATCTCAACTCCTTCACACCATCTGTATAAGCTTGCCATTTCCCCTTTGCAAGCTGGTCTCCAGAAGCCTAATACATAGCCCATAAAGAATGCTACAATAGTCCTCATAGAGCCAAATCGAAGTAGTGAGAGATTGATGATCGAAGAGAGCTTGTCCCCATTCAGAGCAAACTACTTTGAGACGTATGTCGACTGACGACCCAGCAGAAAGGAAGGTTCAACGTGCGAGCTGGAGAGTTGTATTTTCCTTTGTGTAGATTAATGATAAGCGACTATTGGTTATGGTTCCACTCGTATTGTTCATTATGATCTGCTGAGTCGTGTCTTCTACGTGATACATAATTACATATATCGGGTTTTTTATGCTTGTGTTTGTCGTGTTTCTTGTGCGTACGAGTGTTAAGATTACGACAAGCGAGAGGATTGTGATCGCGTCAGGGTAAGGGAAAACGGGACGCCATCTTCTCTACGAACAACAACGTTGGACTTGAGTGTGAGTCTTCGTAACGAAATTCGGAGGCCCTCGGCATCTTAGCGTGATGTGATTGTTTACTAGACCCGAAGTGCGGGCTAGTAGGGGATCGCCTGCGGTACGCAGAGGGATTTGCCTCTACAACAAATTGGCGACTCCGATGAGGAGACATTGATTGGAGTTTGTCTTGTATTTTCGGTTGATTTTGGTCTTTGTACTGCTTGATACGAGCTCTTTTGGTTCACTTTTTCTGGTGTGACCTCTCTGTTCAACCACGGAGGATCGAGATACGACCTGCTTGTGTTTCCAAATTTTCATATTTTCATGGTTGGCTTCGATTGGCACGATACCTTTTGACGAGTCACACCAATTGGCGTAAGTTGCGGGTTCATCACTACCGCACCATCCCCTGTACTGGCATGGATTAAAAGCGAGAAAAGTCACGCCATCTCCATGGGTGATAGGGTTTTCCCCTTGTTTGGAGGTATTCTTTTGAGTCGGTGCACTTATACTTCAGGTTTTGTTTTAGATTACGCAGAAGTGGTGAAGATGCGAGTCTTGGTTGGGAGAAATTCTTTGTTTTTTTCATTTTTCAGAGGCGTTGGTAGCTATGTTGTCGATTAGCGACCCGCATCAATTTTCCATTGGTGCTAGTTGTCGATGAGCGAGTCGCGCAGCGATTGGCGCTGAGTTGTCAATGATAAAGTCGTGCCAATTTCGAGGTGTGTGAAAAGTGGATATTTTTCCCTAAATCCTTCACCGGTGTGTCTTTCCCCTTCCGGTCTTTCCTTGTGTATGAGCATAGATTGCATTGCTCATTGTTTGAAAATGTCTTATCTCTCTATGATTGCACTTAATGTAAAGGGAATGAAAATGCCTTGTTTTTAGCTCATGCTTTAGGAAGTCCTCTTTGTGTTTTACCTCATATGTCTTGTAGCTTTTTGAGGGATTTCGTTACAAAGTGTTTGAAACAAATATTGCATTCTTAGTGTTTGTTTACATCTCTTTTTGCATCATCCTTCATTAAAGAATATTTTGCGTTCATTTAGTTTTCTTCTCAAAAATTTTCTTTTTTGTTAAAATGCATTAGATCACATTGCATTGAAAAGTATTTTTTGAGATTTATCGATTGAACTTAAATTACATTGTTTTTAATGATTGGAAGCTAAAGTACGCTTTAGTGCATTCTCTTTCATTAAGCATGCATTAAAGTAGTAGATTCTCATTTTCATCGAAAAAGATGCATTGAGTGCATTCTTATCATTTAGAAAAAGAAAAAGGAAATTGTGCATAGATTACAATTGCATAGTTTCCAAGAGAGAGGATTTTGCATAAGATTACATTGCATTATTCGCATAGATGAATGTTTGAGATTACTTTTGGATAGCGAAAAGTCATCTAGTTTGGAAAAATTTCAGTTTTCAGTATTGTTGTTTGTTGCATCATTGTTTGAAGCTCTTCACTTAACTAGATAGCATTCACTTGAATTGAAAAGATTTCTTTTCTCATGCTGCATTGCATATGAAGATTGTCGGATGACATACGAGTAGGGCCTTGGCTTAGAGACATAATTGAAGATCAACATTAAAATTTACTCAATCTAACCTAAGGAAGCATTAAACATTAACAAATATTTAGAGTCTAGGCTGAGACGTGTTCGGCGTACGTTAAACCTAGTAGTTTTAGATTAACGTCTTAGCACAGGCCATGCTAATGCAGACTTGTGCTCCCCGTCTTTGCGTTGCGTATATAAGAGGACCCCCACTAGGTTGCTATCCTTTATCCATAGGAAGTCAAATGCTGCACTTCATATAAGTGATACACTGACACAACATTAAGGGAGATTTCACTGCACGTACGTTAAGTCCTTGGTTGATTTCTCTTTCATTTTGAAACCAAGGTGTCTATTGGAATCCATGGTTATTTGGTACACCCCTTTGCCTAGAGAATTCACGAGTAGTCATTTTGATCTTTTTGACTCATTAAATTTGAAAATATCATCAAGCGCTTGTCCTTTCAACATTTCCAATCCCTGACAGTAAGTCACCTTTCTTGTTTCTAAACTCTTAAAAAGGTAAACAACGAATCGGTTTCAATGTTTTAAAAATTAACTTCACAGAAATATTCTGGCTAAGTTAGTTTCCTTAAGGTTCATTGTTTGGGTCGTTTACAGTGACAACTTTTAGGAGTTCATGACAAGGAATCCCACCCTCCGAGAATCCTAGTCCTTTTCCTCCTTTTGAAATGTTGGTGCTCATATGTAACAACGTTGACTCGCTAAGTTCATTGGAGTTGCACTGTTTGGTTGTTTTCAGCCTGCAGTGCCGAATGTCTGCGACTCTTTATTCAATTGGATTCCCATCCTTTGAAAAACATCATGGCCAGTTCCAAGGTGGACCTCTCCCCCTTCTTCCAAGTACATTTCTACGTCCTCCTCTTCCTACTTCACCGAGTAGATGGATTAAGGAGTAACGGTGGCTTCAAGAAGAAAGAAGAAGACAAGAAGAAAGAGAAGTTTGATAAGAGAGATGCTAGTGGCTCTGCTGAAACATCAGCGCATGATAAACCCTTCCAACCCTCGTGCGATTCAAGTTCCTTGCATGTTGTGCACGGGGAACCGTCTTCTTCGAAAGGGGCCCCCTTTTGGCATTTCCAAGGTGCTCGAAGTATGGTCCCAACGATACTTCGTGGTGCCTTTATTCAGAGATCGGTGCAGGGAGCACGTCTTCAAGCGAGTGTTAGTGAAACTCTTGAAGCGGTAATATTGCCAATCCTGTGAGATTGTAGAGACACCATGCAATTCACCTTTGTCCATATATGGATGAAGCCAAACAAATTTGGGTAACCTTCGATTCTACTGCAGCTTCCATTTGGTTATAATCGGCTTTCTTCAGGTCCTCCACGGTGATCTCGATTAGTCGAAGTCATCCTTGGTCGATCACTCACACGGAAATTCAGATTAGGAATGGTTGCGACCAACCATTGGTCATGGGATCAGAAGTTGAGCGGCCTTGTCTCTGGTGCACGGGTCTTTTCGGGTGAGAGTGGACCTCAAATCCCCACTCGAGTTCTTCTTGTTTCTTGATTCTTTGGACTTGGAGAAAAGATTCTCTGTCCTACACCTCAAGAAAGAGCTGCTCTCGCCTCCATGATGAAGTCCGGGAGGATACTCCTGTGAGATGGAGTTACGGAGGATGCTTCTTCTTCTTCCGTAATACAGAGAAAGACCATCTAGGTTAAATGCTTGGCCTCTCAAGTGGTTCAATTTACTTCCTTTGATGGAGTGGGTTTGGAATCTTTGTGTAGTCTTATGTGCCTTTTGAGATAATGGTGCAAACCTGCAGTCACAGTGGTCTTTATGTTGTTATAGATGAAGGTGCGTACATTGGTATTTATCCATAATTACTTAGCATTTAGGATTGGCGCGAAAAGCATGCTGTTCTGTGAGTCTGTTGGCTTTTGCGGAGAAGACTGATCAGCTGACAGGATCCTTCAAGGTTACCTGTTAATTTGGGAGGGTAAACAATCATATGGACGTGATGGTTGTTCCGGAGCCTTTGGTTGGTGCTACTCTTGGGCGTAAATTTTATCTATACTCGCGGGAACGCTTGTCTCCTCCCCTTTTTAGTGTGATGTGTTTTCCCGCAGAAGGACGGATCGTGACCATTGACCGGCTTTCATTCTTTGGTCTGATAGCTGTTCTTCACCATCATCCCTTGGTTTTTATCTTGTTGTATGTTGCCCACCACGAGTCAACTATGCAGCTACCTACCCACGTGCACTGTGCTTAGTGATAGTGTTGTTGTGCCTTGGTCTTTGGCGGCATTGGGTCTGACTTCTAGGATGTTTCCTTCCATTGAGAGTGGAACTCTTTTGGAAGCGATGACTTCTTGTTCGTTATAGCGAGTAAATGGGGCAGTTCCTTGTCTTGTGTCAGGCTCCTTAAAAAATGAAACAAGGTCGCCGGAGGCGAGTTCCTTGTCTTGTATCCGGCTCCTTAAAAAATGAAACAAGGTTGGGAAGCTGATTCCTTGTCTTGTAAGCCTTAAAAAATGAAACAAGGTTGGGGCGAAGGTTCGCCTTCTTGTACCAAGCTCCAGCCAAACCACTTAAAAAAACGAGTGTCGAGGATAGTTCTTTTAATGTATCGCTTCGTTAAAATAATACGCAAACATGTTCCGTTAAATTAAGGTCTTTGTTTAGATCTCGCAAAAATCCCCGATCCAGGTCTTTCTTGAGTCTGCATGCTTGAACATTCACTCCATCTTTGCCTTTCATGTGAATTTCGAATCTTGGGGGGCATGTACACCGAATTCAGAGTCACCATCATGGGGCATGCTTACTTTTTCTGACATGGTTTGTTAGTTTTAAAGCTTGTGTAAATGAAGCTTGATTTGACATAGTTTATCTTTGTTTTTTCAGCTTGTGTAAAAATGGAAACCAACTTCAAGCAAAAGTTTCTTGATTTCAAGCTTGTATGAAAAATGAAACCTTTCATTTTTACCTCTTGTGAATTTCCATTTTATCGACTGTTTTTGCGGATGAGCCTTGGTTTTCCTCGTTTCCAACCGTCACTATCTTCTTAGCGAAATCCTTATACCTTCACTTAGTTGTTTTAACAGTTCTGAGGAACCATTGTGATGATGAGTCTTGTGTTGACCTCTCGCCTTTACACTTGTGCAAGACGGTTCCACACCATTACCGGAACCGGTTGCTACCCTTTATGCCACTGGATTCCTCTGGGAAGTCAACTTTCGGCTCTTTTACGCTCTCTGAAACATGAATATTGTTGAGTCTCTTGTAGGTTTTGGACTCATTAAATTGGTTGTGAAGACATCTACCTGGTATCCCACGTTTACCCCTTTTTTGGGCTAGGATAGATTATTTACGAAAAAGGAATACCCTGGCACATTCGCATTGGAGGTTTTCTCGAGACATAGTTTTCTACCTTTTAGGATCAGAAGACTATTTACAAAATTTTATTTGAAGTTACTTTTTCACTATCTTTTCAAACTCTCTAAACATGAAAGACGTCGAGTTCTTCCTTTGTCGGATTCGTTGAAGCACGGTGACATCGGATCCGGTCGTAAACGACCATATTCGTTTCTCCTCCTAGGGCTGGGTGATATGCCCTAGGATAGATTCGTCCCAGGAAGAGCAGGCTTATATAACAAAGAATATGGTATCTTCTTCAAGCTTGTGTAAAAAAATAAAAAAGTGCTAACGAGAAGTAGTGAGGGAAAAATGGAAACGATATCATACGTCGTGTCGGTAGTATGTAAGCTCTTGAACCATAGCACTTGTACATTCATGTGATTGGGGACATCTCATCTCGTTTTTCCACAACACCTCATGATGGTTTGGGTGATCCCTTTTGACCTCTCTGTCACACTCTTTGTATAAATGTCATGACCTACCTGATCTTTTGATGTCAAAATGCGCCAAATCTGCCTTGTATCGCCGTGTTCAAGAGAAGTTGACCTCACGATTCCTTCCTCACAGTTCTCATCTAATCTTGATTCACAAAGACATTGTGTTCCTGCATCATAGCATCGATGATGTAGGAAACAACATGGCCACCTTGATCAAGTCACTTCTTGCTAAACGCCGGCTCATTATCTGGAAGGTGATCCCGAAGACTCCTTTTGGTGCCTTGGAGCACATTGCCTCAATGGTAGGTTCATCGCGTTGACGATGAGGATTTTCATCATTGGCCTCGTTCGAATGATTCTCTGATTGTTGATGCCAACTCATTCACATCGTGGATTATTACCTATAGTACCTTGAGACCGTACTTCATTATTATTGATTGATACCTCTACTTTGTCTGTGCATCGACTTTCATCATTGGTTGGTAATGGAACGATGTTCTTGTGTTAAACTTGACTCAGCAATACGCCGTACTTGAACATACTTTGTTGGATCAAGATAGAACGAAAGACCACCAGATTTTGTTTATTAAGTCCATTTCGCGATTTTGTCGGAATTAATATGATTGAATTTAAAGCTCCTTTGATTGGATAGCGCGACCATCCACAGAGTCTTTGCTCGATCCTTATTGGATGGTTGCGTCCATGCCTTAGATCTGGATTCTTGTATACTCTTGTTATGGATGGTTACTTGTACCATATATCATGTGTTTGGAATATCGGGTTGTTACTTCTCTCGAGTTTTTTAAAGCGATGTTTCGATTGAACACATTCTAGTAAAGCATTCACCCCCTCTCTCTCTTTAGGCCTCATACTTTAGGGACATCGTACCGGCAATTTGTCACCATCCATAATTCCCCATCACATTGGAGGGCTTATTCGACGACTGTGAGCAGTGACATGATCTAAAAACACTTTCATGGCATTCCCACCAGACATGAATTTCATTCCTACGAGACAACTCCTTGTGAAAAACCCTAAAAATAACCTTTTTATCATCGGTCTTGTTGCTCGGTGTCATGCCATGCCAATGAAATCTCAAGAGGGTGCGCCAAGCTGACGCCACTTTGTCGATGTTGTACTTGTACTGACTTAATAAGGAGTGTTTTTTTAAAAATAAATGGCGAGAAGATTGACTCCAACAAACTCTGAAGCCCGGACTCTAAATCGAGTTGGGGAAATTTTGGCTCCGAGTTCTCCATGTAGAGAAGTAGTTTTCCACCTCTCATGGAAGCTTCCTTGAGATAAGACCAATCCCATGATTGTGGATCTCAAATCCTTCACCATCTATATAAACTTGCCATTTCCATACACCGTGGTCTCGGGAACTTCATAGCCTAAAGAATGTTGCGATAGTCCTCATAGAGCCAAATCGATGTGAAGTTAATGATCGAAGAGAGGCTTGTCCCATTCCCGACAAAAGCTTTACAGGAACGTCTTTGTTGACGACGGCGAGAAGGAAAAGTTTAGTGTTGAAACTGAGTTGTATTTCCTTTGTGAATTAATGATAAGCGACTATTGGTTATGGTTTTACGTATTGTTCATTATGATCATGAGTTGTGTCTTCTCGACTAATACACTTAATTGCATATATCGGGTTTACGCTTGTGTTTGTAGTGTTTCTTGTGTGTCTGCAGGTGTTTGATGGTAACTGATGAGAGGATTGTGATCTGCGGAGCAAGGAAACGAGAAGCGCCATCTTCTCTACGAACAACGGCATTGGACTTGAGGGCGGCCTTCACCCCCACGCAATTTGATCCTTGCAGTGGGTGCTCACCCTTGGCGATGATACGGTTATTCCTGAACCGTCCAGGCTAGTAAGGGATACATCACTTGTCCCGCGGAAGGGATTTACCTCTAAAACACTTGGCCTCAAGCTTGGATGTGAGTAAAATAAGTGCAATCCCTCGAGAGGCCTCTCGAGAAAGGAGAAGAATGCAAATGAATTCCTCCAGGAAACTCTTGCTAAACGATAAAGAATGCACAATTGTCTAAATAGACAATGAGATGAATAATACAAAGACTGGCTGTGCTGCCTTCCCTTATCTCCTTTTAAGCAAACAGCTCTCTCTCCATGGGCCCCATCCATTAGGGTTTCCTCCTGATATCATTTTCCTCATTCACCTTTGCGTTGTCTACTAGTGAAACCCACTCCTCATAGCGGTGTTGTTGACTTGGTCAAACATTACTGTCTTCGCCATTGCCCCTTTTCACACTTGAGGGTGAAAAAATCAAATTATTATGTCTATCCCTTTCCATGGGGATTTTATTCATGTTTTTCAATAAACATGGGCCTCATACTTATTTTTTTTTAGTTGCTGCAGGTAAGTAAAAGCAAAACTTTAATATTCCATTTTAGCTATGAGTAAAATGGGAATATTACCTCACCACTCTTTATCCTTTATCATTTGAAATTAAATAACATATCTAAATTGAAATAATCAATCAATAAACGGAAATCCAAAAGAAACAAGAAGAAATTTCACCCTAAACCTAAGACCCTACCCTTAAGCAAGAATGCATCAAACAAATGGATCAAAAGACTCATCAATAACACCATGACCAGGTGAAAAGAAGGGTTATGAGACAATGGTGATATGGGTTTACTTGACCCTAATATCACTGGAATCGAGCAAGAGGATTCGAAGACCTTGAAAATGACTAAGAATCCACTTGTTTAAAAAAGTATAAGGTTGACTTGAGTAAGAAGAAGGCTCTAATGTATTTGAAATGACCTAAGCTATAAACTAGTCTTTTCAAAAAGAAAATAATAATTCACAAGGAAAAATCTTAGCTACATTAAAGCTACTTCAGGAACTGCAATACGATGACCTAAAGAAAGTCATAATTCTCTATCGCTGAATATGTTGGGTATTCAATGTTGCACATCGAGCTATGCATGGGTGTTGAAGGGTTTCAAATGCATTTTTGAGTTTTTAAAAACCCATAACTCGTAACTAAGACTACGTGAAGAAAATTGAAAGGAAAGAAAATGAAAGTGAATAAATACCAAATACCTTGACTACTTGGGTTCCCAGTGGAGTCATTAATTCTATTTATAGATATTTGTCTACGAGGAATAGAGTGTATACCCACATGCCTGCCAAGAACTATGATAGACTGTACTAGTGACCACTACTAATTCCCATTGGAACATATGCATGCATAGATAAAATAAACAAGAGAAAAGATGAGATGTACCTTAACTTTGAAGTTGGTTCAAGTACGTTTGTGGTTGAGTCGCCAGAGATATTTTTCTAGCTCCTGACGCTCATCTACACAACAACCCCCCATTTCATATAATTTTTATTCACAACACTATAATATGAAATGGGTCCCTTTTATTTTTAATTGGTATCAATTTTGTATTATTCAATAAAGATTAAAAGTAAATAACAAAACATTACAAAAACCTTTTTAAACCAATAATGGCCTTGGATATAAATAATTAAATCTTTTATCATTGCGATAAAGCGATGTAAGATCGCATGTCGCAATGACAAAAAACATAACTTAAGGAACCTTTGGTTTTGCTCGTGTGATATACGCAGCCAGCGATCAGCGATATACCATGCATGCTTTTAAGAGCAGGATTTAAATGCTCTGAAATCTGGTCATTCGCTATCGTTGAAAACGAGGAATTTCAAGAGATACGATATAAGAAAAGCGCCCAGCACCGTCCGATGCGATGCGATAAACCATGCGAACTTCAAAAAGTTGTTAAAGCAGGATATTACGATTAATTAGTAATAAAAGCCTTATCTTTATAATGGAAATTCACACGCTCAGCAGCAAAACGGCCAAGGCAACAAAAACAATCGACTTTCACCAATAGACGACGTGATGGACATTTAAATGATTGACGGAGTTTTTAAGCCATTTAATGAAATAGTAAGTCTAAATATTTTTATGGATTGGGTCATGGCAACCTTAAGTTAATTCTTCATCACCTTCATCAATATATTTACTTTAGTATTTGGTTTTTACGCAATTCCTCGTATTGCGCTTTTACTCTGTCTTGAAATTCTGTTGAGCACGATAGATGCAAGCAAAATGGGGAAGAAGTCCAAGAAAAGCACCAAATGCTAAGCAACACGACCATAGAACAAGCCATCATGATCCGAAAATAAAAAAGAAAGGGATTGATATAAATTTCATGTTCGAGGTCTTGAAACTTCTTGTCGTGCCTATAATTTGATGGTGAAGAACACAGTGACAGCGATGGAAAGCCACGGTCGATGCGATAAAAATCTGAAAAGGTACTTTAAGGACTTAGTGACTCTTTCCTTCATCGGATAGCAGCTAGGGACAGGACATACTTATATACGGATGTAGTAAGGTGGGCAATTGAGGAACGCTCGATCCTTGAGACGGAACCTTACGCACCGGAGAATGCAGAGAGTCTTCGATTCATTTCAAGCTAATGATTTGAGGCAAATGTCATTTGCTTGAGCACCGAAGAAAGTACAGCAGGCATTTGCAGAGAAATTGCAAAATGAGAAGCAAGCTAAGATGTTCCCCAGAAATACCAAAGATTCGGAGGCGGAAATCCGGCAAAAACACAAGCATAAATCTTAAATTGTGTATTCTGATTCTCTATGTTCTCATGCGGTATACGGGATCATGATGTGTAGATTATGGGGGTTTGCCGACTCCTCTAATTTTACTATGAAGGTGGTTCTATGCCCAATGGAGCGATGAGTAGCAATAGTGGGGGTATGGATTGAGAACTATCTTTGTCCGAACAAATTATTGCATGATTCTTGATTTGAGGAAGCCAAGACCCGCATTATGAAGAAACATTTTACATTCCCCTACTACCAGGGTGCTTATATCCACCAGACACCATGTGTTTTAATTCTGAATTTCCGTGCTCGGTGGAGAGGTGGACTCACAAGACCCCATGCCTATTCACATATACTATCGGGGGAAAGTGTGGAAAACCTCCCATAGGCACCATTTATACCACCAAATACCAGTGGCTTCATGTTACATTCATTACTCTTTTTTGATAGGCTTTGCTCCCCAAGATTTCTGAAAGCAGGGGATTGATTTAATGGCTTGGGGTGGTTTATGAGAGGAAAAATTTATGTCACAAAATTTTGGCAGCCAGGCCAAACCTCATGTTCTTCCTCTATACATACCCCCGATAAGCTGGCAGCGAGGGAAATAGCCTATCTGATTATTTTCAGAGAGCGTTAAAACTCTAAGAAAATAAGAAGCGAGGTACGGCCCTCTTTTCCTCTTAGATGTGGTGTCTACACCTTGAATGATCTCAAACATGTGCAGAGAAAGCTATAAAGATGAAATCATTAACTCATGCTCATCCTAATGACCAATTTGATCCGGGCAGAGTTGCTTATATTGCCCTTGAACAGGCCAAATTGGCAAAGTTGATCATAAAGAAGATATATTTGATGACTGTTCTCCACGGTGAGTCAATGTCCCAAGTTAGATGGTTAGCCGGATGAAATATCAAGATGAAGGTTAATTGAATTCAACGGACTTAAGAAGCAGTGCAAATAACACAATTTGTTAACAGCAAGCCTTTGGGCGAGATCAAAGCTGGCTGGTGACTACTATAGACTCAGTTCATAACAAATGAACGAGGAGAAAGTGCAGAGGAAACCGGACGAACGAGAACGGAGGCACCATAAAGGGTAAGTGAGATGCTCAGGTGATGGGTGCTCAGAATGGCAGTGATTAGTTAAATATCAGCAATCAGAAGACTGAGAGGCCCAAACATCAGTATGAACACACAGAAGACAAAACGAGTTCCGAGGTGAAACGATGACCTGCCCGGCTCTAAAGGTAGAGATAATCCCAAAGGACCCCTCAGATCAAGTTATTTTACAGAGATGAAAAGTTCTCCCTTGGATGTCTTGTGGCTTAAAACATATAAAGCAACAGTAAACGACAAAGGAAAGAGAAGAGACGATCGATAGCCCTGTTGAAATTCTGGTGGCTTCTGAACAATATAGTTTTGAAGGAGGAATTTGACTGCCTCGAGGTTTTCTTGGCTATGCAATTTGCTGGAGCCTGATAGGCGACAACGGCTGAACTCAGGCATCGGTGGTGCCGTGGCCAAAAGCCGGGGATATTTTCTCATTACAAGCGCAACTATGAGAAGCACGGCGAGCGAGAGCGAGCGGAGAGCGTGTGCTTGTGACAAACTAATAATCAGTGGCTCAGCAATTGCGGGAAGAAAAGCGAGAGAATTGGTCGGTGCGATCCCGGAAGCAAAAGAGTTATCGGAGGCATTGGCACAACTCAAGACGACAAATGAACAAATGCGAAGATAAAAGATGAACGATTGTCAGCTTCTCATTGACTTGAAAAAACAAAGAATCTTCACGGAGTAGATGAATTCGGGGGCGAGCGGTACAAATAAACAAAGCATTATTAACACGGATAAAGTTGTTATGTCAACAAATCGCCCGAGCGAAACCTTTATGTGACTTAACAACATCTCTAAGTGATAAATCAGGCCAGTGTAAACAGGACTTGACCGGGACGATGAGACATTGACCAATTACCTTAGTGGCAAGGAGTGTTGAGGAAGAACGTTATTTAAATTTTCAAAGATCCTAGAATCGCATAAAGATATTATTTATGGAATGGCAATCTCGATTGGTGGCTTCGAGAAGGCGGTTCCGGTTAAAATTAACCACAAGTAATTTTGGTTGAATTGATTAATGACACTCTCTACTTATCTAACATGAGGTTCCCAATGTACCCGGGTAAATTGACGTACGACTAAAACTTGTTCCAGAACAATCATGACACTGGGCTTGGAAAAGCTGGCGGATTAATGTGAGGAATTAACGATTTGACATGGGACACCTATTGGATGTTCTTAGTCAAGCCTTACGACGGCCCTCAAATTCCTCTCGGATGCAATCGGATGCATCATTCCGAAAATCACGAGGATGCCACCTATGATGCCAACTAAATTCTAGCATGTGGGCACATGGAGAGTGGACAGGTGCTTGCAATGTGAGCTGGGACCCAGAGGCAAACGACTACGGTGATGATTCATACTGCCGGCGCAGTTGTCGTGAAGGAGATATTCAAGATTGTTTAATACAATTAAGTAGGATTTTTCAGTTTCATAGATATTTAGATAAATTTAGTATTTATGAGCCTTTCATGTATTTAGAAAGGGTCGTAAGTTTGTATAGGACGGAAACACGAAGTTGCACTACGTACTTGGGCCTGGTCACCATGACTTGGACCAATTATTCTAATTTTGACAAGGAGAAGCTTTTTTATGCAAATGTGCACTCTTGTCTTTGTGTAATGTTTTTGCGTTGAAAGAAGAATTTCAAATAGCGATTGATATTGGAGAATGACTTGCGACTCATATGGTACTATTATCTATGTATTTGAATCCATTCTTTTTATGTAAGCATTGTTGTTTGATTACTTTTGTATTATTGAATATTTAAATGTGTTTTTAACGACAATCTTTATACTTTCCCTCTTTGGATGTTTACGGGTTCTATTCTTTTAATCATTTCGTGTCGGTAATATAAATTGAAATAGTGTAACAATGTTTTATCAATTACTATTAGCTAATTGAATGAAGTAATTATTATTTAAATAAATATCTTGTTTATTAAATAGTGTCATCTATATGCCTATTGACAAACATAGATCATCAAACGTTACTTAGAAATAGAAAACTTCAAAGGATAAAATAGTCATTTATATTTGTTGTTTATAAGATTAAGTATTCCATTCACTATCACTCATTATTAAACCAATTACTCATCCACCCCATTTCTATTCTTTATCGAAGCGGTCCCATTTTATCCGATCGGAGCCACCATCCCAAACGGAAAAGGTACAATGCAAGGTCGGACCGGGTGGTTGTCCCCCAATGTTGTTGCAACGATTTTCGAGGCATCAACATGCCCAGCGCTAGAAGGAGGCCATCAGCGCGAATGGCAAGCAAACCCAAATCGCAAGCCATTCCCTGAGTAATTCCCCCTCCACATCCTCCTACTTCCCAATTACATGCGGTTCTCCGGCATCCCAAGAAAGAAGAAGAGGCATCCACTATCCTTGCTCCGACCCACCATATCGAGAACAATTAGAGTCACGATTCTCACGAAGTTCGGTCTCTCATCCATAAACCCAGGGTTTACAAGTTTCACCAAAATACGAGCTGTCTCTCAACGGTGAGACTTCGCAATTCAATCTGCCTCACCCTCACTGAACTTCGAGTGGCTAGAGGTGATGAACCTCACCGAATTCCTTTGCCTAAAGAAGAACAAAGAAAAACAACCGAAGATTCGACGATTGAAGCACTTTCATCCACATCACTCCATCTCATCCTCCCCGGTCGATCAACCATCCACTCCCTCATTACATATTGTTGTTCACCGAGAATTTGGAACTTCCAACAACTCAATGCGCTCACTCCTCCAACATCAATTCCTTCCCGGACATACGGAATCTCAACAACGATGCTCGGCACCAACAGTGACCCTGTTGGAAGATGCTGGACGGACAGAATCCTTGATCAACATGCAGCACCATTACATGCATTACCCGGATATCTTTCGAAAAATAGCCCCAAGTTTAATCCGAAAGAAAATGGAACCCAAGGTGAGGAACATATCAATAACTTCATGTTAGTAGTTAATTTGAAGGAGTAACGAGCAAGATGTCGTTGTTGAGCTTTTCCATATCGTTGCGAGGATCGGCCACAGGATCCTGGGCCATTTCCACATACCGGATTCTGCTATTACCGATTTCGGAACATTTGCCAAACAGTTTCTCACTAAGTATGGAGATGACGGTCTTTAGCTACACTAATAAATGATCTCTCCAATCTTAGGATAGAGCATAAAGGGGAACAGTTAAAGAATTTAATGCTCGTTTCAATAAACTTTTGAATAAAATCCCAACGACCTCCCAAACCAGGTGAACAAATCGAAGTGAATGGTATGTATCCGCCCTTTCATAGCAATATAGCTTTATTTTTGGCAAGCGAGGACGCAAAACCAACACTCGGTGAAAACATGAAAGAAGCACTGGCATGGAGAAACGTATCAGTATAGAAAGAAAAGCGGCTCTTGAGGAAAGAAAAAACCAAAAAAGTTTCATTCAAAGATGACTCAAGAAAGAAAACATAAAGAAAGATCCATGCTGATGTGGAGGGCCTCCAAAGGTCTCAAGACCATGTCAAATGAAATGGTTGAAATCAAGAAACAAGTCAGGAAACTTTACTTAAAAGGCTGACACAAAAATTACAAAGAAAACCGAATCAAACAACGAATGTATCATGGGATTTGGATCAAGAAGAAAGAGAAGAGGCAATCTGCTGGAAGCAATAGAGAGTTGCTTTGAATGCCATGGCATGTGGGATTTCATCTGCCCAACTCAGAGTACGGATAATGATGAAGAAGCTTTCTTTGTCTCTACTAGGAGTAAGAGTACCTTCGAACTGTTCGGGCAACCCAGAAAACGGGTGCGGTCTTTGCTACAACAAAGGAAAAAGTACCTACAAAGTCACTGCGTGGAGTTCCCAAAACCGGCCTTCAACCCAAGTACTCCTTCAACATCTAAAACATTAGTAGTGTCAGAGTTCAATGGATTACAATATTGTTGATGATATGAAAAGCAGGCAAAACATTACTATGTGTTTGAACTTATGGGTCACTGTCCAGCCAGTGCTTCAAAGATTGAATCTTGTTCCCTCTTCTTCTCTTCCCGGTGCTAAAAGGCACCAAATGATTCGGGTCAACCACCTTACGGTATGATAGAAAGCTGCGATTCGTTACGATTGAGAATGAATCGAATTCTCATACTCCACCCTTCCTTTTGTTCTTCAGAATCTCGTGAAGCCTCACCGCTATTTGTTCGCTCGGAGGCATCTGTCCAATAGCGCAGCTTAGGTTTGTTCCAAAGTGAACATAGAGCCCCAAAAGTCTTCCATCACATTGTACGATTAGGCAAGAACCAAGGTCCAAGTTTTAGGAAGATTAACACGTTATCGGGTTATCGGTTGATCCACGGGTGGTTCAAGGAATTGATGTCCCTACTTGATACAATCCTTGAGTTTGTGGGTTCAGTCTGAGTGAAGATTGGTCACAACTCCATGGTGCTCAGCTACCCAGGTGGTCTCACATGTGGTTACCCTATGAGAAGCCAAATCAAATAAAAAAATCAATGAGAGAAACATGACCCCTGTGATTTTGAGCAGGAAAAATCAGCAGAACACATTTATTAACATCTTGGGAAATTATTCATGGAAGTCATTTTTTGGAAATCTCTTCCCAACATGTCCCAACTTTCCTCGGTAAACAATTTAACATCACGGATTGAAAACTATTCACAACAGATCAGGTCAGGATATTTTGACAATCACAAAGTAACAATAAATTGTTCATCACCCTGTTGATCTTTATACTTTGATACAGCCAAAATCATAGGAAGTTAGGAAGCAGAATTTGTCTTGGTTAGCCGCAGGAGAAAAAAACTCATCTTATACTGTGGGTTCCAATTTAAGACACTGCAACAACACAGCATGAGTATTAGGCATGGTCCAAGGTTTGTAAAAAGAAAGTGGCCTTAAGTGAAAATATGTTGAAAATTACAATGATTAAATTATTATGTGGGTGAAAATACAGATATGTTGTCTTTCGTCATATAAAGCTTATTATGGTCATTAGTGAGACTCACCACTTGCCACATTCAATATTTCTTCTATTACGATTCTCAAAATTCAGCAGTGAGACTTTTAACCCAATGTTTAAGACTCTTCCTCTGGTGTGCTTGGATAGATTTTCAGCGAATTTACTTTTGGTGGTAATTCTATGACATTGTCATAATTGAAATATTATTTAATCCATTTGAAAACATTTTAATTTTTGTTCCAGAAAGAATACTAACAGTGACAGATCTGTTAGAAACTTCATGAGCATGAAATGAGAGTAAATCAGGAAAATTCTAATTCAGCTTGTGTATGGTGACTTAGAGATCTTATCGGTTCTTCAAAAGCAGTTTCAGCACAGAGACCTAGTAAAAACCAGCTCTACTTTTGGGGTTTGAATTGAGCAACCTTAACCTTCATTCCAAAATCCTCAACATTAATCTAGGGTTGGACTTGATGGAAAAGAAGCTTTGTTTTAAACTCTTAAGAAACATAACATGTTTTTGCTTGAGAAATATGACGATTTTAAAACATATAGTCTGACTATTATCATTTCATTCAATGCTTTAGAATTAAAGGCAGGTTAGTGAGAAATTAAGAAAATACATCAAAGACTTGAAGAGTCAAATAGTAGAAACAATAGCTCTTTGAAAACTGGAATTTATTTTCCAAGTTGGCACTCACTTAGGGTCTCTAATATGTCAATTTTATAGAAAAAAATGAACATTAGTTTGTACTGATTTAGAAAATCTAGACAAAAACAAACTCAAGAATAACCCATTACCTACTCTAGGCAGAATACTCCCAACCGATGGCGAAACACGAATTAATGTCCTTTTAGACGGTTTTAGGGATACAACCAAGTTTTGGTTCATCATTGTGAACTGGCTTGTCAGAACAAAATAGAACTGTGCTTATCTGAAAAATACCTTTGGGACTTATTAATACGAAATACATTTCCAAAAAGAGAACGTGGATACTTGCTTTAAATTCGAATTAATAACGGTAGTTGTCTACCTAAACGATATTATTTTCTGAAAATTCAATCATTTGTATGACTTAAATCAAATTTTCATGTTTTTGAAAAATCTTGGTATCTCCTCCAATTCTGAAATCATCTTCTTCATCTTGATCAGGGAAAGCTCCCTAGGTTTTATTGTTTCCAAAAGATGGTATTTATATTAGTCTGACGGATTAAAAGAAATTCACATCCATTTCCTCATAACAAAAAATCATAGGTCATTTTTGGTCGGATCAACTTTGTCAAAAGATTTGTTCCACAATTTTTTCTCGAGATCATTCTACAAACAAAATGTGATTGAAAAATCGGTGTTTAAATGGGGATGCAGCAGAGAAAGGAAGCATTTGATTTAATCAAACAATCAATAATCAATACAACTGGCTGCTCCCAATTTTATAATCATTTCATTGTATACTATCGCATCTAGGATTCATCTTGTCATGACAGTACTCACTACGAATTAATAGTCTATAGCCTTGGAAAACACCGATTTCATTTTTTAGTTCAAATTTCCGAAGTGCAGAGCAAAGTGCCTCCCGAAGGTGAAAAAACAAGCCATATATTTTGTGTATAAAAGCCATTGTCTGTGTTGTCTGTTTTAAAAGCTCATACAAAGGTTATAATTCTGTTTTCTACGATGAAAAGACAATTCTAAGTCCAAGAAATTCAGTGAAAAAAGGGCCAAGATGGGTTCAACACTTCAAAGTGACTTTGGAAATTAAGCTGACAAAAATTGTGAGAGGTCAAGGTTTTTGCGAGTTGTTAGCAAGGGCATCAATATTCGAGAATCGGGTGATACGGAAAATATGGAAGAAATCAATGGGATAAGTGTGCAGTTACGAATCTCAATCTGTGATTTAATCTTTTATTTGAAAAATGGATATGCACCTCCTAATATTTCTTATAAAAACAAACAGACAAATGAGATTAAAAAGCAAAAACATAATCATTGATGATGCTTTTAGAACAAAAACTACCCAAGGATTCGGTTTTGTTAAGATACACATAAACACAGGCTTTGAGGTTTTGCAGGGCTACATAGTGGATGGCGGACATTTGGTGACATGACCTACAAAATCATTCATCTTTGGATATTATTACAATACACTGTTGAGAAGATATCACGAATATGTAAGGAATTATTAAGTTATTCATTCCGATGGAAGACAAAAAGCATCATTTCATATGACGGTCAACGTTGAGCAACCTTTTGAACAATAGAGTTGGATATCGTTGGGGAAATTTCTCTGATCTTTCAAACAACATAAGTATATCATATAACTCTTGATTGCTTTTACCAAGTGGTTGAGCAATTAGTTAAAAACAGCAAACTTCAGGAATTGTAAATTTATAAGATCAGTTCATCAGACACAGGGTTTGGTGTCTGAATGCCTTGTTTTTGGTGTGCATCTTATTTCTCTGTTAATGCCATGTTTGAGTTCGCTATTAAAAGAGGTTTTAAAACTAGGTAATACACCAAATTATTATCCCAGGGTAATGGTCATGAAAGTCTGCCAATAAAAATCTCCTTAAAATCATTAAGCGAACTATTGGTAGAATCATAAAAATTGGCATAAATCTTTATCAGCCATACTATGGGCGAGATAGAATAACAAGAAGAGAGCCTCCATAGGTAATTCTCCATTCAATCTTGTATGTGGGAAAAATAATCACACAAACAATCTAGCACTTCCTTCCCTAGCCCTAGTGCGATTCATTGAGGCCTCTTCTTCTGTCAACTTAGACATGATCAAATTTTAAAATTAGAAGAAAGAAAAGGCTAAGATTACTCATGCAAAACAATGAGATAATCCAAAAAATGTTTGATTCGACTTCTATTCTAGTTCTAAGCAGGTTGAGTTGGTGATCTAGTTCTGAAATGGGATAAAGCCCATGAGGATAAAGGTAAACACCAAGTTCGGAGTGTTAAACTTGGACCATTTCGGATAAGACGATGACCATTCATTCATGTTACAAGATCTAACGGAAAAGTTCTCTTCTGACAATAGCCTCATCTTAAAGAAATTCTTCAGAGAAGGTAATCCCATACTCCTTTGGTTCTAAAAGTAGTTTATATTTTTAGGATCATTGGGAAATAAAGGATTTAGCAAGGTATCTTCCATTGACCTTTGCTGTATTTAAAAGTTGCTCAAAAGAGATTGTTGATATTTATAAATAAATAGAAGTCTTAAACAAGAGGAACAATTTCTAGGAAACTAAGTATAATTGCATTACGAAGCCACCCTTCAATTTTTGCGAACTCTTCTCAAGGTTTAGAAGTATTAAAAAATCATTTCATGTTTTTTAAATTGGTCAACAAAAAGGTTATCAATATCAAAAACGGAAACTAATCAATTTCGGCATCTTCAACTCTTACCTGTCATCCATTTACTCTTAAGGAAAAGTGTATCCCATTCACCAAAAGTTTATGATTACTCGAGTGTAATTCTAGAATTTTGATATAAAAGTCAAGAGGTCTTATTACAAGCACCTTGCTGTGATCATAGAAGCAGTTTAGCAGGCATTACCATCTTTGCACCAAAAGCAGGTAATGGCTTAAAATTATAAGACAAGGGGTCATCACGGGCAAGCTTGTTCGGTTAGATTACTACTAGTGAATGGCATTGTCAAACGGTGGCCACCAAACCAGGACAATGGCTGTCTTAGAAATAACGAAGAGTAAAAGAAATACAAAATATGAAAGCATATTTTGAATTCATTACATTAATCATACTCTCAAATGGATGGGATAATGGACAATAACATGTAGTTAAAAAGACATCACCTTCGGAACTATGAACGTTTGCGCGGCAGAGGCTCTACATGACAGGACGGTTAACCAAAAGGTTGCTGGAAAAGTTTTTACACCCATTTTGTCATTATAAACCAATAGGGGCCTATTTAAAACTTAGAATGTATCTAATTTTCAACTTAGTGAGAGGAAATTAGCAAAAATTAGTTTCATTTTATTTGGAGTGCATATATACTTAGTTATGTTAGAATTTTCCCTTTTTGATTGAAACTCTATTTTGAAAAGTTTAAGTATTTCCATACTTTTCGGAGAGATATTGTTTCTTCCGGCGAATCGCCAATTGTTGTCCTCTACAACAACCCCCCATTTCATATAATTTTTTATTTTTAACACTATAATATGAAATGGGTCACTGTTTTAATTGGTATCAATTTTTATTATTCAATAGGATGAAAATGAAATAAAACATTACAAAAACCTTTTTGACAAAACCAATAATGGCAGGATATAAATATTCAGTCTTTGTCATTGCGATAGCTGATCGCAAGATCGCATATCATAATGACAAAGAAGCTTATAACTTAAGGAACCTTTGGTTTATAAAGCGCGATAACCGCATGATGAGCGATCAAGCGATATACCATGCATGCTTTTAAAAGAGCAAGTTAAATACTCCAAGTCGTCACGATATCGCTATCGGTGGTGAGGTTTCCAAGAGATGCCAATATAAGAAAAAGCGCCTTTTTAAATCCCGATCTGCGATCTGTTGGCTAAACAGGCAAAAAAGTTGTTAAAGCGAGGATAATACGATTAATTCGCATGTTAAAAGCCTTGTCTTTATAATAAAATTCACTAGCAACTCAGCAGCAACGACGAAACACGCTTAAAACAAATCATTTCACCAATAGGCAATGATGGACATTTAAATGATTGTGAGGTTTTCTGACATTTAATGAAATAGTAAGTCTAAATCTTTTCTGATTGGATTGTAGCAACCTTAAGTTAATTCTTTATATTAATCAATATATTTAGCAGTATTTGGTTTTACGCACGATTCTACGTATTTACGCTTATTTTTACTCTGTGCGAAATTCTTCAGGTAGATGCAAGCAAAATGAGGAAGGGGTCAAGAAAAGCGCAAATGCTTAAAAGCACGCCGGCCATAGAACAAGCCATCAACGATCCCGGAAATAAAGAAAAGTTGATGTCTGATACTACATGTTGGGGTCTTCGGCAGAAACTTCTTGACGAAGTACCTGTAATTTTGATGAAGGTAAAGAACACGAGTGACAACGATGGGAAAGCACGGTCGTCGACTCAAAAGTACGAAGGTACTTTAAAGAGACTTGACTCTTTCCTTCATCGGATACTTGACTCGGGAACAAATTCTCCCATGTACGGATGTGGTAAGGTGAGCGATTGAAACTCCCGATCACGGAGCCAGACATACACCGAGAGATGGGGGTCTTCGGTTCATTTCAAGCTAATGATTTGAGGCAAATGCTGTCATTTGCACAAAGACGGAAAGAAGTGTGGCAAAGGCATTTACGGAGAAATTCCGAAATGAGAACGGCCCGAATCCGAACCCATTCGGAATTGGAGCGAATCCGGCAAAACACAAGCATAAATCTTCCGGTATGTCGTCTTGTTGATTCTCTGCTATTACTCCCCTTATTGTTATCTTCCAGGATCATGATGTGTAGATTGTAGGTTTGCACGACTCCTCTAATTTCCTTTATAGAAATGGTTCCTTTAATGGAGGCGGCGTGCTATTGGTGAAATTATGGATTGGGGAACTATCACGTAGACAATTAGCACCTGGTTCATATTGATTTCGGAGGGCGAGACGCATTTACGAAAGGCTTATTTCCCCATTCTGCTACGGTGTATATCCTGGACACACAGTGTTTTAATTATGAATTTCATTAACAAAGTGCAGGTGGACTCACAAGACCCCATACCTATTCATATACTATCAGAAAGTGTGGAAAACTCCCATAGGCACCATTTATACCAAATGTGATAGCTTCATATTCCATTCATTACTCTATTTTGATAAACCTACTCCCAGAATTTCCTACCAAGCAAGGATTGATTTAACTAGCTTGGGGAGATGGTTTTACTAGGAAGGAAAAATTACTTATATAAGTGCAGCGACCAAAGGCAAACCTCATGTTCTTCTCTGTTACATACCCCCCCCGAGTAAAGCTGTGGCAGAAGTAGCCTGCTCCCAGTTATTTCAGAAGGTTACAATCTAAAGAGAAATAAACATGTACGTACTCTTTTCCTCTTAGATGTGGTGTCTACACCTTGAATAATCTCAAACATAGAGAGAAAGAAGCTATAAAGATAGAAATCATTAACTCTGTATCCTACAATAGGCAATTTGATCTGACAAAGTTGCTTATATTATGAACGAGCCAAATTAGCAAAGTTTGATCATAAAGAAGATATGTTTGATGGCTTTGTTCTCTGACCGAGTCAATGTCCCAAGTTAGATCATTGTTGAATCAAATATCAGATGAAGGGTTGGTTGAATTCAACGTTTGAAGCGAGGAGGTTGCAAACTGCGCTGGATACGGTAGCAACAAGCCTGACCGAGCGAGGATCGAAAGCCGAGCACCGAACGGCGACATACTAAGGAACCTCTGGTTATAACAAATGAGCAAGGAGAAAGTGCAAGAAACCCGGACAAGAAAACGAAACGGAAGGCACACACAAAAGGTAAATCAAGATATAAATTGATCCGGTGTACGAGAATGGCCGACAATTCGATTCAATCTGTCAACAATCACGAAGGTTCAAGAAGCCCAAACATCGGTAAACGGACACACGGAGAAACGTGCGCGGGTTCCGGAGTGAAACCGGCCTCTGCAAGGCTCTAAGGGGTAGAGAATAATCTGAGACCCCTCGTCAAGTTGTTGCGGAATGAAGAAATTCCTCCCTTGGATGTCTTCTATGGCAAGAAACATAAAGGCACAGCAGGTAAACGACAAAAGGAGAAGAGAGAAGGATTGATCGGCCTTCCTGTTCCCGGAAATTAACGATCGACGAGCGATGTGGTTTGAAGGAGGAATTTGACCCTACGAGGACCTAACAAAGCTATCCTGATTTCTTGGAGCCTGTTCGGCGGCAACAGTGAGCATCGAGGGTGAGTGCGCCAAAAACAAAGGCCCGGGGATATTTTCTCATTACAAGCGCAACTATCGGAAGCACGGCGAGAGGCGGAGCGAGGGCGGAAGCACGGTGGCCCAACACAACAACAAACCAATAATCAATTAACTCAACAATTGCGGGGAAGAAAAACGGAGAATTGATGAGTGCGGTCCGGAAGCAAAAAAATTATAGAACGTGGCACAACTCAAGACGACAAATGAACAATCAACGAAGATAAAGGGTGACAGTTGCTCAACTTCATTAAACGAAAACAAAAAATCTTCACGGTGGTTCTGAATTCGGGGCGAGAGGCAGGTACAAATAAACAAAGCATTATTAACACGGAGATAAAGTTGTTATGTCAACAAATGGCGACGGCCAGAACCTTTATGTGACTTAACAACATCTCTAGTGATGGTGATATAAACAGCAGACTTAGCGACGAGGCAGACAGACCTTATTGATACCTTGAGCAGCAAGTCCCCGAGGGGAAGAACTGATCGACTAAATTGCCAAAGATCCTAGAGAATGGCATACGGAAGATATTATTTGTAGTTAGCAATCTCGATTAATGAAAGCGAGAGGAAAATGGAGTTTCAGGATGCAAATTAACCACAGTAATTTTGGTTGAATTGATTAATGACACTCTCTACTTATCTAACATGATTTCCCAATGTGCCCGGATGATAGGCATCAGCTAAAACATTGGAACGGTCATGTTACTCGGTGGAGAAAAGGCGAGCGGATTAATTGCAGAATTAACGATTTGACAGGACACCTGTTGGATGTTCTTAGTCAAACCTTCTGACAGAAGGCACTTATAAATGCCTCTCGGATGCAATCGGATACCTCATTACGAAATCACAGGATACCACCTATGATGCCCAACTCAATTCTCGCCTTGAGCCACGATGGGCCAGGTGCTTGCAATGGTAGGACTGAAACGAACAACCTCGGTGATGATTCATCACTGTGTTGCCAGTTACTTAGTGAAGGAGATATTCAAGATTGTTTAATACCAATTAAGTAGGATTTTAGAGTTTCATAGATATTTAGATAAATTTAGTATTTATAGACTAACAACATGTTTAGAAAATTCGTAAGTTTGTATAGGACGGAAACACAGGGTTGTTTATATGCTTCGAGCATATTCTTCTGAAAGCTGGACCAATTATTCTAATTTTGACAAGGAGGCTTTTATGCAAATGTACACCTGCGCATCTTTGTAATGCTGCGTTGAAAGAAGAATTTCAAATAACGATTAAATGTTTGAAATGTTTTTCACCGACTCATATGGTACTATTATCTATGTGTGAATCCATTCTTTTTATATGAAAATTGTTGTTTGATTACTTTGCTATTATTGAATATTTAAATGTGTTTTAACGACAATCTTTATACTTACTACGGATGTTTACGATTTGCTATTCTTTCAATCATTTACGTATCGGTAATATAAATTGAGATAAGTGTATGATATTTTATCATTACTTCATTCAACTAATGAATGAGTATTAATATTAATCAAATATATCTTTGTTTATAAATAGTGTCATCTATGTATATAAATGACATAGATCATCTTCATTGCATAAGAATAGAAACTTGGGATAAAATAGTCATTTATATTTGTTGTTTATAGGTTAAATATTCACATTATAATATGTATTCTAAGCCAGTGCTCATCACCCATTTCTGTACTGTCGAGAGCGGTCCCCATTTTATCCGAATTAAGACCCTTTTATCCCAAACGGAAAAGGAGCTGTTTAAAGGTCGAGATAGGGTGATTTGTATCACAATGTGGTAACGATTTTCAAGGCATGTGACTCTGCTGTATCCTTTAAAAAAACTGTAATAAATCAAGTTATCTTATGACATTAAGGTGGTGCAAAATTAATCAAATACATAAAATGCAAACTAACACCAGAATAACACGTGTGAATTGGGGGAAGAGCATGATTTCTTGTTAAGTAAATGACTACAAAAATTACTCTTGCAGTCACCTATAACTGCCTCTCCCAAAGCTCATTGTCGCTGCATTTTTGTTGTCTTATCTCAAGGAGAAATGGGTTCTCATTCTAAGAAAGCATATTCTTATACTTTATTCCTCTCCCTTTTTCTCCACGAAGGCTGTGACTTCTTTTGTATTGGTCTATAATATTGATAAAATGAATCTCGAAACTTTATTACCAGGTTTGGATTGGTCCTTTCATCTGTATCTTCAAATTTTGATCCCATTTTTACCCTTTCAACCCTTATCGATGTGCTTTGGCAGCCACAGATGCTTCAATTCTGTGATGTTGAGGTGTCGGGGGAATTCAACACTCCTTGCTAAGCCATCTGGGTGTTCTGAGCGCTCATCTAGTGTACATGGGGAATTGAAGAGCAAAACCTGGTATTTATAGGGTTTCCATGAATCTTTCTTGCATTCCAAGTTTCATTTTGATTTGCTTCCCTAGTAGACCCAATAGGGCGTCATTTTTAGCTATAACAATTTTTCTTTCAAAATTTTTCTGAGAAAAACATGTCTTCTATGGATGGTGTGTCTATTTCTTTCCTATTTTCTATTTTTCATATTTCATTTTTGTATTCAAGCATGAAGAAATAATTGAAGAATCTAAAATCCAAATGGAAAAATTAACATTCCCAATAAAGTTTTCAATCGTTTATAGAATATGTGACAAATTATTCAAGTGGGATATTCATAATAATTTATAAATTTAAATTCTTAATTCATACATGGACAATTGTTGTTACTATTAGATCTATGCATTGAGGTTACTCTCTAACATCCACTCTAGTATGCATTTTTAAATCATTCAAACTAACAATCAACATTATCAGCTTGATTTAAAGGCTGCAACCATTAAGCTTACTCTTAAGGTGAAAAAGTTTTCTTACTGTTTTACTTGGTAGACACATGGTTAAAATGTTTAATATTGAGTGTATATATATTTAAAAAATAACAATAAATATAGGTTATAATTCCCATAGGGGTACATTATTTACATCTTAATAAGCTTTAATAATCAAGTGGTTAAGAAAGAATCCCACAAATAAAAAAAACAGAAAAATATCATGAACCTACTTGATATTTTAATACTATACGATTTTTTTAATCAAATGTAACAGAATAGTATGTACTTGGAATTTGTGAAATCGCTTCAAGTGCCATTGTACATCTACTTTTAAATAAACAAATATAATACTAAATTCAAATTAACTTCTATCCATTAAAACACTTATTTTGCCTCAAAGGTGCATTATACAACTAGAGATGTATTAATTCCTTCCATACTCGATGTAGTTGACATATTCCTTTTAAAATTAAAATAAATTAATTTCCAAATTAAAAAAAAAAAAAAAAAATTGTGAGGAAATGATGAAAAAAAAAATATGAATATACATGTTTGTGGTTAGTTCTACTTAAAAGTAAATATCCCCATGATTTCGAGAGGAGGGTTGTAAAAAGGCCCCGAATGAAAACCTAAGTCTCTTACTGTGACTCCTAGCTCTCTGTCGCCGCCACCAAGCCTGCGCGACTGCCGAGACCCGGCACCCGGAGATGTGGCATGACTGATTCAACTGCGTGCCCAACAAGATACGAGCTACGGCCCGATGGCCCAGAGAATCCCATATGTTGAGCTCTCCACGCACGCATTCGGCGGTTAATGTCTCTGTGGCGGACCCCGATGGCGCGGTAAGGGCACACACCTACGAGGGATCCCCCCCACCCCGCGCGCGGGTAATAAGGGTGCGAGAAAGAGTCGGATGCGAACCGGACAGCTGCAGCACGGTGCGCTCCCGGCGAACACACTTGTGTGCGACGCTGCCAAGCACAAGGGCGCAACTAGGGTCTCTGGGGGGCCACTGAAAAATGTGATGATGAAGCTTCCAGGGTAAAGTGCTTTCGTAGTCCCCAGTACTTGTGAAAATGGGGAAAAAAGCCTGACGGTGGCCGGTGCTCGGATGATTGTTGCCGAATCTCGAAAGGACGAGGAGTAGCAACGATCGGGCATGGTGCACGCAAGTTGGAGGCTCTGCAACACTTCTGACCGGCTTGGGGTTCTAGATCCATCACCGAGCCTTTCTAATCAGAATCTCGCTCCCCTCACGGGGTAGATCCATGATGATATGGGTTCGCTCGCTCCAAAGAGTTCGAAAACTCTTACCGACATGGAAACTGATTTGAGGATTCCATCAACTCTTCAAAAGCACATATGAGTAACGACTTTGATGTCTCTTTCCCCTTTCATTTTCTAAAACATTGAAGGCATACTTTGTGGTCTTAACCTTACGTTTGAGAGGGGGCTGCCGAAACACTCTTCATCTACACTAGCTTTACTCTACAAGGATGTTGTCCATACACAACCAAAAAAGATCAACTACACAGGCCCCCAAGCCCTTTACGGTTGATAAGATTGGAGAGTTCCTCATGAGATCTCTCATCCATGTCACAACTGCATGAGCTTCAAAATATGCGGAAAGCGCTGTCCTTGTAGATTCAAGTAGACTTTGGTCGCGCCTGAGAGATGTTTACGAATGGATCTGTACCAAGCTGGACCCACAAGCTGCATGGTTGTCTTACTGCTCAAAGGCTTTACATTGTGTGTTTGACCACGACAAAGATTACCGAGAGGGCATAACGAAAAGGTGCATGGTTTTGAGGACTGACATGACTCTTCCTCACCCACGGTTCCCAGTTTAAGTCCTCTATAGCAATCATCACCAGTTGATCTGAAGTCGGGCTTCCTAATTCTTGCTCATTTATGGCACCTGTGGGTCTTCCAAGAGCAAAGGCTCCTTGGTAGCTAGAGCATCAAATCACTATAAGATGCCAGAAGGCTATACACATATGAAATGTGTGTAAAATCGACATAAACAAAATTACTTGGAATGAATCATCTGGTGGCAATTTCTTGTGGACATAGTCTCTGAATTGTGAGAACATACCTTCCATTGCCACCACTATCACCCAAATAGGGCACCTTCCCCCAGCTCTGTGCTAAGTTCTGGCAGAAAAAAGAAAAAGAAGAAGCAACTGACCAAAACCCAAACATGGATGCCTTGTCACCCTCTGGATGGCCGATGACACCTCGAGCTCGGATGAGGAGGAGAATGGCCCAGCGAGCGGGTAGGCAGTAGGCCAGACCTCATCCCCCAATGTCCCCTAGGATCCCCATCACGATGACCTCTTAGAAACGCACCCATCGTCCTAATATACCAAGAGCTCGGATAAGGAGACTCCTCTAGCGGTCAACAACCATTCTTTAGTGGTTCCATCCCATCTGCACCAAGTTGGATGATTTAAAAGTCAATAAAAGAAAGAGAAAAAAATCTCACACGAAAGATGTTTCCCACTCTGGGTAGAACTCGTTTCTCTCTTCTTTTGTTTCCTGATCACGCTTCTTTGTTCTTTTGTCTACTTCATGTTCACCCTTCGGGACAGGGTAAATTGCTTATCATTTACGTTCTTCTTGCCTCTCCCCCGGTGCCAATCTCTTCTTGTACCATATGATCGCTTAATAGAATGGTCTTATTTACCCAAAAAAAAAAAAGTTCTGCTTAAAAGTAATATAAAATATAAAATACAACGTAAAGGGAGTTGTGGTAGAGATATTTCATTATTAGTCTCAACCATAAGTAAATATTTTGATATTTATGTAAAGTAATATAATTTTATATCAATTTTGGAGATAATAAGCAATTAAAAAAAATCTTTATATTTTCATTTTTTTTTAATGTGTGAATGATATATATAATTTTTATATTTAAAAAAATATTGTAATATTTTAACTAGTTTATTTAGATATCATTCATATATTATATAAATGAGAGAAAGTTAAAAAAGAAAGATTAGCTATAATGTAAAATATTTCAATATCCCAACATGAGAATTGAGAAAGTAACAAAAATTAATAACATGCAAGAAGGTAGTAAAAGGTATATAATTAATTAAAATGCTTAATCTACAATAAATGATATGTAGAAATTTAAAAATATAAAAATATTAATAAGAAATAAAATTAATGTAGATGATGAATACAATATTTCAATGTGTAAGTAAAGTGTATTTAGAAACATATTAATAGCATATTATTATTAAAAAAGAAAAAAATAAAACATTTGTGTACTATATTATATAAGAAAATAAATATTGTACTACATTTTTGGTTTTTTTATCAATTTTGTTTAAAACTTACTAAAAATTTGTTATATATACTAGTTTAAATTTTTAGTCACATAATCCAAATACCCAATAAAAATTTAAGATACCAAATTTATTTATACATTTTTAAATGCAATATATATATATATATATATATATATATATATATATATATATATATTTTTTTTTTTTTTTTTTTTTCTGATTAAATTTATACATAAAGGCTATCAATCTTACTAAATCCTAATTAAAAAATAAAATGAATCTATTTTGATACTTTTACTAATAAAATTTAGGAGATCATCATTCATTTGCTTTCAAGTTATCTGTGTATTATGTGATAAATATTTTCTGATTGAATTTTTGTGGACACTTGTCGAGTCTCGGATCATAATAACTATTGTTAACTTTGTGTAGCTAAGCTGCATAAGTATTCGACATTGATATCTTGAAGGAACTTCTCTTCACAGGTGATCAAATTTGAAAGGCGAGGTCTTAATTTCAATTAGAAGAGCATATATTTATGTCGCTCTTGTGATGGAAAGGAACTTTAAAAAAAAAACATTTCAATTGACCACAATACATTATTTTTACATTTCTTTTTCAGAAAGACAAAATCATCAATATTTGCATGACATGCTAGCTCTTTCCATGACACACCCACTTGTCTATTTTTGCAGCAAAAGTAATATAAATAACCATCGTTATTCTTTCCTCATTCATGACATTGAGCTCTCCAATATCAAAGATGGAAACAATAATTAAAAGCATTGGAAGTTAAATTTAAATGGATCACACAAACTTTCAGGTGGTATATTACAACAAAGTCGAAGGAAAATGGATCCACAAAACTTAAGTGAACATACATGCAACAAGTGAAAATGATAACAAGTCTTCTGGATTTTCAAAGTGCCTCAAGAGACTTGTAAAGCAAGTATACCTATCTCACGTTAAACATCCAACAGATGAATTTCTCCGTGGAAGAGCCACACAAACTAAACCCTAAACTTGTTCTGGGTGCAGCATAGAACAAAAACTCAGAGATAGAGTCAGATCAAAGAAAGAAGAATCAAAGTACAGCTGCGGAAACATGAACAAAATTTGCTATGGTAACTGAACCTGAATTTATTTCTAAACCTTGGACATGAGCAGAACAGGTACAGATAAAATTGGAACAGAAAGTACAAATTAGCACTAGTCTGGTCTTTGTAGGAGGAATAGTCCAAATTTTTAAAGAGCAGCCTGTCACGGTACCATTTTAATGAAGCCTGAACACAATTTGGACCAGAGTAAGACACATGGATCAAGAATTTCAGTCATGAGTAGCCGGAAAACCGCTTGAATATGAAAAAAACAAGTCAGTCCAAGGCCAATGGTTGGATTTGCCATAAAAGCGGTTTAGTTTGCCTTTCTTGAGGCATCCTAAAAAACAACCACTAACTGGCTGAAAACATTTGCCTGCACGGGGATCTCCAGAGTCAGGGTGAGATTATCTGCAGAGGAATATTTTCTGTGCTATTCGAATTTCAAAACAGATTTATGGTTGGCCTTTACGCTTCTTCGCTCTTTTTCAGGTTTAACCCAAAAAATCTAGATAAATTTTCAAAAATTTTAACTGTATTTAACTAACCAAATCACCCAACGTGTGGAAGGGCATCGATATGATAATAAATATGGAAAATAGTGTAGTGTTGTCTCCGTCAAGGCCACTTGAGATGCACCGGGAACAGAGAAAACTTATGGTCATGGCCCCAGTAGTGCGAGGAGGATTCAACCCTCAATCTATAATGATGCTTACACCAGGCCAAAAGTCTGCTCTTCTTCATTTACTATTTTGATCAGAGTGGTAATTGCATCCATCTTGGTTGCACCTAAAACAGTAAGGTGCTTTCAATAGTTTCTGTTCAAGTGGACATCATCTAGCACCTTTCAATAGTTTCTGTTCAAGTGGACATCATCTATTAACTGTGTCCATGTTATGGAGAACTCATTTAAATAATGCAATGCGACTTTTAATTTCACATAGTTAATTAAATAAATTTATACTAACAATATTATAACAAATAAGTTTTCAAAGAAAATCAAAACAAGTCAAACCGAAATTGAGATTTTAAAACAACTAGCAACCACATTTGGGATTTTCATAAACCAACCATTATAACAGATTTTTTCAAAAAAAAAAAAATCAAAATTGAGTTTTAAACAGCCTTAATACATTTGGGATTTTGAGAAACCAGCCATTGACCGGGAATCAAGAAGGAAACAGTGTCATTTAGAAAATACAGCACTTAATTCACATAGTATATTCAAAAAGAGGGAACACGGTATATACAATCTCATGGATGTACAGAATAAAATAAATAAAAAAACAGAAATTGAGATATTCGGCAACTGTAACCGCTTTGAAATTTCAAGCAACCAACAACTACAGGGAGACGGAGTATCTACAAAGAGAGAACGAGAATTACTTTTGGAGATAGACTCACTCAATTCACGGAAGTATACAAAGAAAACATGGCACTTTTAGGAGATAGACTCACTCAATTCAGAAAGTATCTTCAAAAGAGAAAACGAAATTAATTTTAGCAAGAGACAAACTTAGAATATATTGCCCAATTTGGGGAAGTATATATGTGTTAAGAGAGAAAATAAACCAAATATATATATATATATATATATATATATTAAAGGAAAAAGAAACCAAATAGGAATTGATTCATCAGGAAAAGAACCATTGAATTACGTCTAACTCACTCGGAGAAATAAAATGGTTAGAATAAATCTAAACCCCAATCCCCTTTAATTTCTTGGAGTACGACTGGGAGGAACGTTGCCACACCGATTGTTTGACGAATCCCCACCCCGAAAACGTGCACAGCAACAATGGACACCTCCCTACGGACCAAATCGTCTTCAAATTCCCAATGGCCTTTTCTGACCTTTTCTAAAATCGGACTTTGGCCAACCATCATAACCACAAAGATTATGTGCACCGGAAGGATCATGCCATTGTCAATGGGGATACATATAAATACCCACATGTTTCAACATTCTTTAAATCAACTTGCACTCATCACTGGCCCTACTCGTACGGATAGGTAAGAAACTGCTTGATTCTGTGTCCAGTTCTTCATCTATGTTGTAATCGGTTGTGCTTAAGGAAACTAGTGGGGAAGTGAGACATATGTGAAGTTGTGACGGATATTGCAACATCTTGGTTTCCCCCAACTGCCCTTTCCTGCAGGGACAGGTGGTAATGGACTGCTCATATATAGGAATTTTGCTCACAACCTTATTCAAAACGCCTCATTGAATCTGTTTGCTTAATATACAAACGCCTTAAAGGCGAGCAAATTCCCATCTATGAACGGTTCATGAGCACCGACTACGCGGGTTCTCGATTTAAATCGATCCAATATGCCTCTTTCTTTACGATAAAAAATATGCTTCCTTCAATATCAAGTTGTTCGACTTCCAATATATAGTTTTCTGCTGGAATGTCCTTGGAATTTCTTGGGCCTACTACGAGTGCCTATTGAAAGTGTTCAAATATAAAAAATATGCTTCCTTCAATATCAAGGTACATTAGAGCTTCAATATATAGTTTTTCTGGAATGTCCTTGGAATTTCTTCGGGCCTACTACGAGTGCTGACCAAGTGCCAAGCTAAAGAAGGTGAACCGGTTTGTCAAGAATCAGCACTGTCACACTATGGAAGTTATTAAATGAAAGCAGAAAGCGTTCAGTGAGCCGTCAACGGTGTGAAATAGAAAATGAAAAAGTGTTTGGGATATAAAGAACAACTGAGTGTTGGGTTAAATAGCAACCCGAAGTGTAAAACATATATAAATAAACAAGAAGGTAGGTGTGAACTTGAACAATCACATGTGTGAGAATGAAAGAAGAGAGTTCAAATAAAATACAATGATTTACTTACGAAAATACAAATTAAAATACCCTAACAAGTTACAACTCCTTAACATAAACAATATGGAATTGTGTATACACGGATAGGCTTTGAAAGATGAATGATTCAAGGGTTTTGAGTACACAGTTGTTTGACGTACGGCCGTTAATATTTTATCGTTGAGCCAGTCCTGAGTCTGACACTCACAAGGTCACGAAGGCCCGAAATGGCTCTTTGTGGCTCTACAGTTGCAAACTTAAGGTTAGGTTCTTCTCTTCTCCAACGATGAAAAAGAAAAAAACACAGCTGCGAGTCGAAGCTCGGTCATAACTTGGGCCCAGAAGTTGGTAAGGTCGGCTTGGAGTTGGCAATGCCATTAATTGTCTTCAATGTTGTTCCAACTTCCTTGATGCTCATGACCCGCTACCACGAGTCCACTAGGCTAGTAGGCGAGGCCACATTCTTGACAACCTTGGACTGCGGACTCACCCAGGTGACTAACGACTAATGTGAGTCGACCCACGCGCTAAGTAGAAGTGAACTATGAGTCATGACCATTGACGGTTCTTCGTTTAAACACTTCTCTTGCTCACTCACCACCATACCCCGGTCATCACAGTTACTGATCCAGGTCATCCAAACTCATATCCGATTCGACCGATGACCGTCCGATTACTGTTGGCAAAAAAAAATATTGTGACAGTATTTGGCAGACAGCACTTCTGAAAACATTTTATAATATTATTCAACCTTCTTTTCAAACTTGTAAGAATTCAAAAGTCAAGTTTTTTGACTGGTAAATTTGCCTCCTCACTTCTCTGACATGCCAGAGACCCTTTGAAGAGCTCTGACGTGTGACAGATTTGATCACTGCTCTTCTTACTTTTACCTGTTTTGGTGCAGGTACGGTTTGAACGATAGATAGGAACTCCCCATTGAGAGACGTTTCTCTGTTTGTTTTCAGCCACAAATCATTCCAGTTGTTATGTACCATCCACATATATATATATATATACCTTACAGCTCTAATTCTTCTCTTTAAATAAATAAATGAATGTAGCCTTCACTCGTATGTTATGAAATGTCCAAGAACATGCTACGCACTTTCAGAAAATACGGAGAGCCTGCTAATGGAGAGGACGTCAAAAGAGGACGTGATACACCAATCAGATTGTAATCTCCAGTCAGACACTGATAAGTAGTACAAAATCACTGAGCTGACAGTCATTTTGAAACTGGAGTAAATGCGATGCATCCAAAGAAATGTGCTCCTACGGAAAATGGCAGGAGATCTACGTTTTAGTCCATACATACGGATGAAATGACACACTGTAGTCAACGGCCTGACATCGAGACACAGAACACGCTTCCCATTTTTTTTTCTTTTCTTTTCCGGGCAGTCAAAGGGAGAGCTGCTCGTGTTTAATTGAAGCAAAATGTTTAATTAAATTTTATTTTGTGCTAGTTTAAAATGTATTTAAAAATGATAAGAACATTTAGAAGGTGAAAATTACTAAACACGTGTTTTTGGAAAATTTTTTAGACTACTCACTTTTACAAATTATATTTAAATTTATATTTTTCTGAAATATCCGTCGAACAATAATAGAAAACAAGTGTAACAATTCACTATAGGTTGTAAAAATGCTTAGCATAGGGAAAAAGTGGTTATTAAAAGATCTTGCAAAAAACTACACTAGAAACCTCAATCTACCATAGGAAAAAGTGTTGTGGAAGAAAAGTAGAATTTTTTATGCAATTTTGTTTCTTTATTAGTGTTTCTGCTAAAAACATTGAAATTTAAAACTTAAAACGAATTGAGCTACAATAGTTAGGAAGGTTTTTAGTTTGATAAGATCTCATAATATACGATAGTGGTTGATGAATCTCAGCCAATATACCTTTCATAAATGTGTTCGGTGATATTGTTGATGACATTTAAAAATGCTAGTATGTAGTACTGCCAAGCTTAAAAAACCAATACGAGTGTGTGTTGTATTGTGGTCTGTGACACCATTGCTACCATGGTGCCACCAATAGGTAAAGGAAAGGAAAAATGGAGCGAATACTCAAAGGTCTCCAATGACATTAGAAATATTATAGTTCAAGCCCACACCATGCATTTAAGCATCGTGTAATCATCAAAGTCTTAAACATAGAACCCTTGTGACAAAGATTGTGGTTTACATGCACACTTACTACAAAAGTGAAATGTCTTAATGTTAAAAAACAACATTTGAGTACATACATTTCACGGAAGTTCAACTCGTTCTACAAGTAGGGATTTACCGGATTTAAGGCGGTCCATAGTCCTAATTACTCTGATTATTAGTGCACTCTGTTAATGGCATCATGACTTATGACAATGACGAGTTGTCTTGCTAAGAGGCTACTAAAGAAGAATTAAGTATGATTATATAATTTTCTAATATTTAGGCTAGTGGGTTAAGAATTTGATGAGAAGAATTTTGTTTTTGGATTTGAAGTTTCAATGACATTGACAATGAGTTGCATTTTGTTAGTATGGATAATGTGTGCCAATTTTAAGGGATCTTTAAAGTTAGCAAAGATGTGAATTTGTTCGTGAGATGTGAATTTGTGCTTAGATTTACTCATACGGACACTCGAGTTGTATTATTCACAATTTTAAACCTCTTATTTTGCATATATGAAGCCTCTTCTAAAGAAGGGATGAACATCCTCTTGTGTAGCTTCATTTGATGTGATCAAAATTGTTCAACAACAACATTGCTCTAGGCGCTGTGGTGTGAAATGTGACATGCATTACTAGGGTAGAGGTGAGAGGCCATGGGATGTTTAGAATGTTTTCTCACAGTAAGAGGCTCATTTACCTTTATTAAGTTTGTTACATTCTGTAAGTTATACATATGCTTGATTTTCTAGCTAGCCCAAATTTCTTATCGCAATCCATCTTAGTGTATTTTGAATAAATCAATTCTCCTTTATGGACCATCTTATCTTCGGGTCTATTAAGCATGTGGAAAATTAAAAAACATATTGAGATGCAAATCTCTTTATGCTTAAAGACCCCATATTTATACTACTATGTGTGTTAATTAATTCATGGTATTGTTTTCTTACACTAAGGATTTTTTTAAATTTTTTTTTTTTTTTTTAATTTGATATATAAACATGACAATTACATCACATTCATATTATGAAAATTTATATCATATTCCATATTAATTCAGCATTAAGCATGGATATTACACAACTTCCTCATACTACCTCTCTATTCTTAGTGTAATGAAAATTGTTTCTTGAAACACTATGGTTAGAAGCCCAAGTCACCTGTTAGAAAACATATTGTAATCATGAAAGTCTTAAACATATAATCCTTGTGACAAATATTGTGGGTTACAAGCACCTTATCAACAAAGAAGTGAAATTTCAAGATTAATGTTAAGAACAACATCTAAGTACACGATTTTCACCGTTCATCATAATTCAAGTATGATTTATGGATTTAAATTGTGGAAAAGTTTATAAAAATGGTAGAGACATGGTAGTTGATGTGTATTGTAGACTTCAATCATATTATTTTATATTCAACAACTCTATGTAATGGTTACTATCCATAGTACTAATTACTCTCATGATTAGTGCACTTTATTAATGGCATAGCAACTTAGAAAATGACATGTTGTACTTTGTAAAGACTACTAAGAAGCTTAACTTTGGTATATAATTATATGACCATTGACAATAGTTTTAATGCATTTGTGATGAAGAATTTTCTAGTTTTAAAGAATCTTTTAAGTTTGCGTGAGATGTGTGTAAATGTGTCTTGTATTTTTCATGTAAAGCCCCTTCTAAGAAGAAGGGATGAATATCCTCTTCATGTAGTTTCATCGATACAATCCAAAATTGTTCAACAACGACACTACTCTAGACAATTGTATGGCATGAAATATGACATGTATTATTAAGAGGATAATTGAGAGGCCATAGGATGTTGGGACATTGTCATAGTAGAGCCCATTCCCTTTATTAAGTGTGTTTTTCGTTAGGTTATACCTAGTTTGATTTTTAAGCTAGCCCAACCTTCTTATATATTGTGATAATCTCTTGTACACTAATTCCTCTTGTAAGCATAAAATTGGTCATGCATCTTCCATTGTGTTTTGAATAACTTACCATTTTATATTTGGAATTCTATTAAGCACAGGAAGATAAAAAATAAGACTGAGAACACACATATCTTTAAATAACACAAAAGACCCCATATTTATACTATCGTGTCTTAATTAATGCTTGGTATTTTTTTCTCATGAGATTTATTTATATATTTATTTATAATTTGGTTTATAAACATGGAAGTTACACATCATACTCATATTATAGGTGTTATACATATTCACATCACTTCGACATTAAGGATGGACATTTTACTTCCTCATACTACCTTGTTAATCTCGGTCTACAGTAGAAATGTATGCCTTTATATCTGTATCTTTAGTCTCGGATAACTTTTTTTGCTATAAACATATAATGTTTATTTGTCAACTTGAAAGCAATAATGTTTTTTTTTGCACCAAAAGTTGTATAATGTTTGACATGAACTTGAAAGAAGAACTTCGTATTTGAAAATCTTCCTACCCAAAGGAAATTAAGAAACATATAATTTCATTGCACTTTTTGTTTTGCTAGATGAGAATGCCTTTTTCTTGGGGTCAAAATTCAAACCTCTCGCATATATTTAACATAGAACTACATTTAGGTTTTGAAATAAAAAAATTGTTAGCAATCTAAGGTTAATCATTTTGAAAATATCAAGAAAATCGTTCTAATGAAATAATTAACGAACATTTATCACTTTGGATTTTTTTTTAATAATATTTAATAATTCTAAAATTAACAATCTAAATTTAAAACAAATATTTAATTAAATTTTATATAGAGAATCAATTTAAATTACTTACACTTCTATGTATATGTGGAAATGAATCAATAAAGCATCCTGTAATCATCAAATTCTTCAACATAGAATCATTGGCAATGAAGATTATAGTTCTGAGACACTTTATCGTAAGTGAAATGTTAAGATTAATGTTAAAAACAACATCCAAGTATGTAAATTTTCACATTCTATCATAGTTCAAGTAGGATTTCTAGATTTAAACTACGTGAAAATTTCCAGAAATATTAGATACATGGTAGTTGATGTGATATGAACTCAGTCGTATTATTTTATGTTAAACAACTCTACATAATAGTTAACTTGTCCATAGTCTTCTTCTTTGATGATTAATTACACTCACCAATAACATATATGGTTATGATAATGATAGGTTGTACTTTGTAGGGAACTGTAAAAAGGCCCATTCTTAATTGTACCTAAATTTTCATAATTCTTCATAGTTCAAGTAGGATTTCTAGAATTAATAAGCAAAATTTCTAGAAAATATTAGAGACATGGTAGTTGATGTGAAGTATGGCTCTAAATCATATTTTATATTAAACAAATCTACATAATAGTTATCTTGTCCATACTACTATTATTTTGATGATTAGTGCACTCTTATTAATGGCATAATTGGTTATAAAAATTTTAAGTATGGTATATTATTCTAATATTTAAGCAAGTGGGTTAAGCATTAGGTAAGGAGAAAGATTTTTTTTTTTTTTTTTTGGTTCAAAAGTTTCAATGACTATTGACAATGGGTTGCATTTTGTGATATGGATCATGTGCCAATTTAGAAATCTTTAAAGCTGTGAGATGTGAATTTGTGCTTATATTTACTTATATAAGCCTCCAAGTTGTCTTATTCCTGATTTAAACCTCTTCTCTTCCTGTATATTAAGTCTCTTCTAAGACAAAAGTCACATATCCTCTTCATGTAGCTTCTTCAGGTAAATCCCACAATAGTTCAACAACAGCAGCACTCTTACAAGACAACTATGTGGCATGAAACGTGACATGAGCACTAAGGAGATAATTGAGGTCATGAGATGTTGAGATACTATCAACATTTAGGGGCCCATTACCCTTTATTAAGTTTGTTTTGCATTAGTTTATACATAAGTTTGATTTTCTAGCTATTATTATTACTTATATATTACTTGATAATCTCTTGTACTAATTCCTCTTTTAAGCGATGAAACTAGCCATCATCTTCGGTGTGTTTTGAATAAATCGGTTCTCTTTTATTGACCATCTTATCTTTGGTGTATTTCGAAGTTTCAATGACTATTACAATGGGTTGCATTTTGTGGTAGTAAATATTGTAATTTTGAGAATCTTTAAAGTTCACGAGATGAGAATTTGTTATGAATTTAATTATCCCAAAACACTCAGAATTATACTATTAATAGTTTGAACCTCTTATATTTTGCATATGTAAAATATCTTCTAGAGAAGGATGAATATCTGTTAACATGTGCTTTATAGGTACAATCCAAAATGGTTCAACAACGACATGCTCTATACAATTCTATGGTGTAAAATATGACAGCTTTTATGTTGTGGCTATAATTCCTATGTCTTAATATGTTGTCCTTAATGGCAACTCTGCAGTAAAATATGGAGTATGTCTTCAGCAAGGCTCAAGAATGTCCAACGAGAATATTTGGTAATATTCATATTGAAAGGTATATGCGGGATTGTACGAAGGCGAAGTCACGTATATACGTGAATGAGTGATCCAAGTTGTGTATGCATTTTGCGCTCCAAAATGATAAAACCATGGGGCCATTACCATGGTATTAGCCCATAGGTTTAGCTTCCATGTCATCTGTTTGATTTCGTCCAAGAATACCATCAACAATGGCCAACCAGGTTTTGACTCATGGTAATGATAAAGGATAAAACTATATAAGAGGGAATAAGGTCATAGTGAAAATGTGTGCATGTGTAAGGGCTATCACTAATACTTCTCACAAGTATATATATGCATAGATTGAATACTATTTTATTGATAAATCTAAAGTTATGATGCCCTTGGATAGATTGGTCAAAAAGATCTCTGAACTGAAAATAATTTATGTTATTGCATGATCCATTGAAGAGATGATTAGATACGAGACACGATGTTTAACTGATGGAGGTGAAGAAATTTGAGTAAGTTATATAGATACGAAAACATTCTGCTGAATTAAAATTTACATATCTATACACTAGTTCGTCTTAGTAAACGCGTATATACACGGGTTTGCTTCGAAAAAGGCACGTATGGAAGTTAGGGTTTTGAAGCTGTTTAAGTTACTATACCATTATTGCTACTATCTTTAAATATTTGTCTGTAATGAAGTCTTCATATGAATCGGGTTCCCAGTTTACCGAATATGATACTAATTTGATTATGTACAAATATGATCTAATGGTGAGAAAGCATAATATTCTGTTAATTTGGATGATTAAGGATTATAACAATTAAAAAATATATATGAGCCAGATAGCTCGAGATGGTTGAGGAGGCGAATATATTTTGAAAAACAATATTCACATATCTATACTGAAAGTTGGTGTTAAGGAAAATCCGTATACCATTGTGAGTTCGATGAAACGAGGTAGCATATGATTTTTGAATAATGAATGTTCGAGGTTGAATTTGATTCTACATATTGACTGCGAAATACGTTATTACGATTGATACAGTTACGATCAATCTCACTATTTGGTTTGATGTATTAGGTGAAGTTTATTGTTCTATTTGATCTTTGTGAAGGGTTGTGTTGAAGCTGTGATCTGGTATGAAAATTGATGAAATGTGATGCCATGGTTTTTAAAGGGGACGTTGAAGCCTTCGGTGAAATGAGAAGCTTCTTTAGTAGTGATGTTGCCCGATCAAGGGTTGAAACTCCCCTTCCCGGTGAGTGATTGAGTAAACGATATTAGAGTTGTGGCTCCCTTCTAGTTGCGGTAAATGAAAGAAAGGTTGTGTATACTGCAGTGAATACTGCTGTCTTTGATATCAATCTGCATTAGTACAATATTGTAGTTTTCATATAATAAATGTTGAAGATAGAGATGACTTAAAAGTGGTGGTTTTCTCCTTGTTAGGGTCCGTGATTTGGCGATTGGCAAACCAAATGACGGTGTGGAACCAAGCTTTGGAGTTTGAGGGACCTAGCCTTTACGGACTCGGAAGAGGATCTCTCTATTGGGTGCAAAGGATGTGTTCTTTTTCTCTAGGGTTTTGATTTTAGGCTAGTTTTAAGGGTAGGGGTTTTGATTCTTTTGGTTGGGAAATATCTGGTCAAATGGAATGTGGGTGAGAGAGGTATGTCAAAGCCATTGGGCTACTTCAGAGTCAAGTGAAAGTCAAGTGTTTAAATAATGAAACAAAGTGTATTTGCGGAGCTGATTTAGTAGGGTGAATGAATCCTTAAGGTGATGTATGATGGTGGAAATGAACATTAAGTTGGGGAAAATACTGAAATTTGTACACATATATAATATAAGCATAACTCATGAGGTAGGGAAAACCATTGATCTCTATGAACAATACTCAGTAGAAAATGTAAACGATGCAGTGGAAACATAGAAGCATTAGAACTCCTAACTTTAGAAATTAACCTTGATTTTGAAGCTGTAAGATTAAACAAATAACTTAATTTATGAAGAGGAACTCTAAAATCATGTTTCGGCCCCTAACAGGAACTGCGAAATAAGTTGACAAGCATGGACAAAGGAAAGATCGAAACGAGACCTCTTTATCTTAACGTAATCCAATCAATATTCCACAGAAAGGCTTCAAAAAATAGGGTTTTGAGAACTTCAAATAAGTAGGGGAATACCATAAATATTACTTGTAAGCTAGCATACCGACCATATGTAGAAAAAAAAAAAAAAAAAATGGTGGACCTAAGGAGCAACAAAGAATTCCTTAATATGGCCAAAGAGAAAACATAAAGGTATAACAAACGGGAGGATTGAGGTGCCTCGAAAGAACTGTCTCAACCTATACTTTTATGTTTAATAGCAGATAAGAAACATGAAACATAATGTTAACAAAGGAAAAAATAAAAACTTAGGAAAACATCACCATTCACCAAGCCTGGATGCTGCAAACAAGCTTCTCCATCATCAAGCAAACAAGCCATTCATCCACTTCTGCAAAACCAATTTCTTCTCCAAGCTCATGAAACCATGTGTGCACTTCAAGCTCATCAAATGCCCAACAAAATACATAGGGGCTTCATGCTCTGTTCATGGAGAAAATGAGGACTAAAACCCTAAATGTGGTATGAAAATGTCAAATATGGTCATAAATATCATTTATGGCCAAGAGAACATACGAGCCCAAGGCACATAACATCCAAAAATATTTGGTAAAATAACTATTTGCACCTAATTATAGCTTAATTGCCTCAAAAAACTCAAAAATATCTATTTTCCATAAGTAGGTGTGTTTTTGTTGAATTTTGGTCCAAAACACACTAGGCGGCCTACGGCTTCGTAGCGCCACTTCGGCGGAAAATAGGGTCTCTTGGGGTGAGTTTGAGCCCCTTCCAAACTTTTGATTTGGCTACGCGATAGCCCGTTGGAAATATTGGTGAGTCTAAATTCCATTACTTTGAGTTGTGCTGATGGATTCATTTTCCTATCAAGAATCAAATCTCCCCAGCAACGATGCGTAATACGTGCTGGTCTAAAAATGAGGGCAAAAAGGTCCAAATTTTGATGTTTTTTAGGCAACACATAGGGGGTAAAAATGCTCGAATGATGTGAAAATTGGTGAGAAAGCCTTGGGTGATGTGAGAAGTCCAAAAATGTAAAATTTAAGAGCCGAGGGATGCACCAATGTTGTGCGTAGTGCCTAGGGTGCTGGTGCTGCGCTCTGAAGGGTGAAAATTTGGAAAAAACAAAAATTGTAACAATTTGCCTCAGAGTTTGTGGAGAGAAGTTATAAGATGCTTGGAAACCTATTGAGAAGCCTCGGCCAAAATTCCAAGGTTTTTCCTACACCTTGGCTCTTTTTTATCCCTTCAATCTCAATAGAGGCCTTCCTCGAGTTGTACATGCAAGCATGTTCTTCCTTTTTCAATGCTTTGTCATTTCTTTTATGTACTGAGGCCTCTCTTCACCTCCTTGAAATGATTGTGCTACTCTTTGTAATAGTGGATGACACATTGTGCCATCTCAAACTCTCTTTCCACTCTGAGCTGAGCATCTTTCTCCAAGAGAAGAATTTTGTATTCATCTCTTTGTCTTTCGTGTCACTACCTAAATCTAATGAGTCAGGGCGCCAAGAAGTCCTCTTGATCCTTTTCTTCTTCTTACCTTCTTGTTATATCCTTGTCCATATTTTCGTTGCCATGCTGTGAGTAGGCCCGAAGGGAGAGATGGCCCTTTTCCTTTTTGGGGTAGAAAACATACATCTCTTTTGCCTGTGGGCTAGGTGCATGCGAGAAGGTAGTGAGGGTGCCTTGATACTTGATGAAGTCAAAGAAAACCTTTTCTTCTTTGTCATGGCTTTCATGGTGTTACTCCATTGGGTCATGATTTTGACTGCCAACCTCATCCACTTCCTTTCTTTCCTCACTATTTTTCTTCCTTGATATCTTGGCTCTAAAGCTGACCACTATCCTCCTCACTTACCTCGATTTGGCATTTTCCTTCAACGAGGCTTTCTTCCATGTCACTTTGTCGCATTGTCACTTTGGATTTCTTGGTCATTTGGAGTGTGATTAGTGTCCCTTGTTTGCTCATGACTATTTCCTTGCTTGTGTATTTGTCTCATTTGTATCAACTGTTTTTGGTTAATACCTCGATTTGCAAATACTGTTTGACCTCATCGATTATATGATCTTGATCTTAAAATTCTTCATCCTCTCCCTGTGTCTTTTGATTTCACCTTATTCATTTATTTGACACTTTTGTCACTTTGATTGAGTTTCTTGTCATGTTCCAAATACCATCATCCTCTTGGCTATCATCTTGCTCATCATCAACATATATTGCATTTGACATTGTTTTATGAGTGTCCCCTTCTAACATTAACTGGCTTTGTTCCTCTCCATCGATATATTTATCTTGGTACCGCATGTTCATCCTCTTCATCTATGTCATCATCACTTTCTTCATCATTGAAGCTCTTATTTACACCCCCATTTGCTTTCTTCCAATTTTCTCATCATCTTCTTGTTTGATCTCTTGTGTTTGTATGTATCCTTTGCCCTTGTATCACTTTCATTTCCTTCTTCATTTCTGCCCATCTCCACCTTCTTCACTCTTTCCTGCCGTCTGTCATCCTTTTCCTCATCACTATTCTTTGTCATTATTGTTTTATATTCTGCTTTGTCTCATTCTTATTTCCTTCATCTACCTACGATTTCTATCTCTCTTCTTCATTGTAATTTTTTGCCTCATTAGAGCTATATCAACTACTAACCAGTAAGTAGGAGAAGGGATAGGAGGTGAATTGTTGTGGGAGAGAGCATGTGTGGAGATGAAGGAGAGTGAGAGTTAGGTGGATGTGATGGAGGGAAAATTTTGCAAAATGAAGGCTTGTGGATTGGAAAAAACATCATGAGAGATAAAAACCTCCCAAGGGATCCCTTCTTGCTCCAAACAGGTATAGACAATCATTTGATCAGTAATGGTGAAAAAGTACCACCATTTGGTGGGCACTTAACTCCTCTTTTGATAGTGAAGCATTTTTCGTGCACTTCGGTATAGGTAGTATGGTAAGTTCGATAGCTTATACAGTGAAGTGCATCGAGCTGTATTGATGAGTAAACCACTGGAGTACCTCCCTCACGGATGGGAAGTACTTGATAATTTGCTTCATAAACGGGGGAATACCTCTACGCGAGTGGGAAGATAGGAAAACAACCTTGCGGCCTTGCGTGACTGGGTTTAGGATAGGGCTCACAATAACTCAGGTCCAATTTCTTTTGTTTTAAACCATCTCTCTTTCATGGAGAATTCTTGACGAGGGCCAGAAATGGTTCGAGATGAGAGTTCAAGGTTCACTCTGCTAGGTTGGCTTGGTGATTTTTCAGCGAGGATGAACAAAATGATTAGATACGATAGCTTTGGACTAGCTTGACCTTCTCACAAATTAAATGTACCCAACATCTTGAAAATAGGTGAGTATCATTGGAGAGGAGGTAATTTGAATGGTGTCCAAGGGTTCAAACCTATTAACCTTCCTCCTGTGCTTAGGCTTGGTAGGTCTTTGAATTTCATCACTGCTGGTATGAATCTCTTCTTGGGGGACATGGTGACTTGTTTTTTAGCCTGAATGGCCTAACTTGTTTGAGGACGCTTTTAGGTCAAAATATAGTAATGAGTAGCTGATAAGGGACAAATTTGTGCAAATGAGGGCAAGATGGTACTAAAATTGTGTTCAACTTTCATTGATGCTGTCATTGAGTATTTATAAATATACAATAACATGTCACAAAAACACTAACCTAGTGGTGGTGATTTTTTGGGCTTGGGAGTTTGATCTTCTGTGGGGTCAAAATTGCCTTTCTTGATTGTAGAGAAAAACACTTGGAAAGTGGGGGAAAAGTGACCAACCTTTTAAACTGGTTTAGAGTTGGAAATGACAACGATTTTAAAACCTTTTGTGAAATTAGAACAAAAACGCATTGTGCATAACGCACCGACGAGCACGTTCGGTAAGGTCGGCTTGTTGGAGCACAACGGTCGGAGGATGAGCCGGTCGGGCAGTGGGAGCGCCGGTCGGTTTGGTGGGTTGTCGGGCTTCTCTGTGCATGTGCATAAACGCTCATCGGTCACGTGATGCCACCTTGCTGTGCAAACGTCGGCTCGGTGCGTAGCGCTTGTAAATTTTACAGTTTCACACAAAAAACCCTCCAAATCACTCTCAATGGATTCTTCACTATTTTGGTGGTGACCAGGGCATGAAAAAAAGTCCGGAGGCTTTATGGTCTTTCTGGAAAATGATTTGATATGGCCCACTTTTCTAAATTTGATTTCTCTTTGCCCTTTTCTTGTGTTTGGCCTTTTTGGCCATTTGAAGGGCGATATTTTGGCAAAACAGAAGTTTCTTCTTACAATATTTAGGAGCCCTTTTGATGTCTCTTGTACTATGCAACCTTCAACCAAGTCTAATCCAGTGTATTTAAACCATTTTGAACAGCATTCCTTTATGATGCTTATCATATACACATTGAATTTTGTCATGCTGCCATTTTCCTTTAGTGACATTTTGTCATGCTTTTTTCTCTTTAGGTAATGAGGAAAAACCTCTTGGTGGGAGAAAAACCCTGGTAAGTATGAACAAAGCTTTCCTTTGAGATGTGCCATCTTTATTTAAAGCATTCCTTCTGGACCTTATCAATTTTTCTGTGGGAAAAACACTTTTGATAGTCTTGTAAAGTGTCATTCATGTTCATCCACCTTTTGCTGAGAATAGTCATTTCATAAGGGGTATTTGGGAGTTTTCTTTGGTCTCGTAAATTAGTGGCATATTTGTTCTTTTGGAACCATTTGTATTGATGGAGTCTAGTGAGTGAGAGCTAGTTTAAGCCTTTTTGTGTCTTTCATGGCCATACCTTGTATACATGTGCCTACACAATTTCTTCTTTAGATCCTTTGTGTCTCTTTTGAACTTGGAATGATTGTTTTATAGGTAATGATCCATGTTTGTCGAGAGTTGCCTCCTTTGTTTCTTTCTCGTGCCTTCTTTGATAATTGTTGCTTGTTGTTTCTTTGTCAGTTGTAGTGATATTTTTATCCTTTTGCTGATACTATTATCCTCTTTCCTTACTTTGTTATAGTGGAGTTAATGCCTTTTGCCAAGCCCTAGAAGGTAGTTTGACAACATGTTGAAACCATCACTTCCTTGATGAAGGAAGCTTCTTTGTCACTATGTGACCATTTTGTCCACATTTTCCAAACTCCTGGGTTTTAGGGTTGATTAGGAAAAAATGTGATGTTGTCTTCTAAGTTCTCAAAAACTTCACAAAACTTTCACTAATCATTTTAAAGTCTTTAATGAGTATTTGAAGAGGTTGAAGAATTAGCCTTTACCTTTGTAACCCTAGGAATGATTACTTGTTTGGTCAAAAGCTGTCACAAATAACTATTTCCATCAAACATACTTCTTCTTTCTTCTTATATGAATGGTCTTCTTATGATGATTTCTCTTTACCTTACCTCATTGCTAATTTGATCGCTTTTGACCCTCTTGAGAATTGTGAGCAAAGGCGATTTTCCCTTACAAGATTCATGCTTTGGGCTAAAAACCTTCTTTGAATGATCTCTTTGGTGAATCTAGGACAAAGTGACTTGTCCCCTTCTTTGAATGTATTTTCTTCATATAGAAGAACAAAGTTTGTAGGGCACCAAATCCATCCTGTGACACATGAGAAACTAGGTGAGCTGGTATGAAGTGTTACTTGGACTTAGTTTTTGGATTGAGACCTAGAACTTAGGCTTATCAAGTGCAAAATGAGTTTTAGGATAGTGATGTATTGAAGATACGAAATCTTATGCACTTCGGTTTATCTAGAGTTTACGGAGAGATAGTTTGAGACTATAGGTGTTTGAGGAAGTACTTTGGGAGACACCACAAGGTTGTTTGTTTGGTGGGTTTAAGTAGCGATGCACGGTTTTAGACAAAAAAAGATGAAGGTTGGGCCATGGTGAAAACATACGGTGGGAATAGTGACATAAGCCACTAATGGGTTTTAGAATGATAGACAAGGCTAGACATGGTGGAAAGACGAAGTAGTGAAAGAATTATCTTTAAGGATGATACTGAAGGCAATGAAGATTTCTAGAACTCACAATGTTCGAGAACTTTGTTCTAGAAATCTAGAAGCTGTTAGTCATCTTGTCTGGGAAAAAATTCTTGATGACTAACACTCCTAGAATTGGGTTTCCACCTTAAATCTTGGTGTCCATGTGTATTTGCTCTTGTGTGATGATTTATTCTCTTATTCACCGCACATATTTATTGATTAACAAACATATGCATAGTCGATAAATTTTGAAGTTAAAGATTGTTTGGAAATTTTTTCTAACAATAAAATTATATCGGTGTCGCAAGTTTCTTTTAGCATATTCACATGTGTATACATGAGTTGCATTCATCAAATTTGCGTATGGAATTCGTTTAAAGAAAAAAGTTAAAATTATCGGTAAGATCTAATCTTTTGATTCCCCCCCCCCCCCCCCCCCCCCCCGGTATTTTTTTCCCAATTGGTATCGGGCGGTCCTTGCGAGAGAAGCATAGTAAACTAGAAGGAAGATCAGCAAGATGAGCTATCGAGATGGAAAACATCTCAAACCTCCTCTCTTGATGAAACAACTTAATCTTACGGAAGACAAGGAAAAGATCTATCTTGACCTCTTGGAGCGATGTATGGGCTATAGTTGAAGGAGGTTATCAATATCCAACTTCGTTCCAACGGATGCATCGGCAAGAAGAACTATGGAAACCGATGCAAAGGCGGTCAAATGCATTATTGGGTAATTTGAATCGGAATTTGTCGAAAGTCATCATAGGTTAAATAAAACAAAGGAGATATGGGACAAAATCATTCTAGTATGAAGGTGATGCCAAGGTAAAAAGTGCTAAAATCCAAACTCTCGAGAATTCAATATGTGACTCGAATGCGTAATGAAAGCATTGCAGTTTCTTTTTATGTTTGGAAGTATTGTAAGTACGTGCTTAATCTGGGTGAAACCATATAAAACACTACTACGGTAGAAAAGGTTTTGAATCTCACAACTCCCAGAATTTGAGTCCAAAAGTGCACATGTTGAGAGAAGTAGGATATACAAAAATCTTCTTTTGTTGTTCAACTTCATAGGATTACATTTGTGACGAAATTAGAAAAGGAGGTCATATGAAGTCAAGAAGTTTTTCGGAGAAATTGCTGCAAGGAAAGGAGGTAGAAAAAACGAAGGATCGGGGGTATGTTTCGAGAAGAAAGATGAGATAAATTTTGTAAAGAAGCTATGACTTAGCCTTTGGAGGTTTGGAAGGTAAGCCTCCTTTTAAATTTTTTTCTTGTGGAAGAGTTGGGTCATTATCTTTAAATGTCCCCATAAAGATAGACATGAAAAGGGAAGGAAGTAATTTTAAAGAAATAAGAAAAAATTTAATCAATAGAAAAAGATATTATACTCATGAAGATGGTGATGGTCTACAGAAGCCAAATGAAGAAGGAGAATAAGTCAAGATATTAGACTACTCATGGCTTTTGAAAAGGACTCTAGTGATAATTTTATGGATGCACTAGAAAGAAAATGAATTTCTTGAAGAAATAAATCATCTCAAAATATGTTTGGAAGAAAGCAATGTTATAATGAATACTGCTAAAAAATAAACATGGAAAAGAGCTGATAGAGATGCAGATGTGAAATAGTAAGTCTAAGAAAAGGAAATTGAGAAAGTGGCTTTAAATCTTAGATTTGCTAAAGGATCTTAAACCTTAGATGAAATTATCTGCATTCTTGCTCTCTATAAAAACCCAGGTCATGGATATATTAGAGAATCATCTTAGTCTTGGCTGAAGTTATCTAAATACGACTAAAACATTTTTAACAACATTCTGTATCTTAACAAAAAAAAAAAATAAACTACTCGGGTAAATCATGACCACTTTAATACAAGGAAGAACAACGCATAAATATCAATCAACGGAGGTAAACATAAATAGAAAGTTTCATGATCGCAATTTTTTTCTTTAATGGACAATGTTTCTCGTGTCATAATTTTGGTCATGAAAAGAAATTTGCTCAGTAGTATTTGCATACAAAACCATCATGACTAGAGAAGAAAGAAAGCAAAGAAATGAGAGGAATGGAATAAAGAAGAATACTTATAACAACTTTTCTCCTCTTCCAAATGAAATTTAATGTGCTTATTACAATAACTTTAGTCATGAAGAATATGAATGCGGAGAAAACTTCGGTAAAGAACATATGCCTTCAAATTCAACGTTTGGAGAAGACTTACAGTGCAGAATGTGGCATAGATTTATTTGAAAAAGGGAGTAAAATCAATGGTACATTGATAGAGGGATGCTAAAAACACATGACGAGTTATAGAAATCAACTCGCACAATACAGGCATTAGAAAAGAATGTTACTTTTGGAAATGACTCTCCAGTTGTAATTAAAGGAAAAGGTTTTGTTTTTCTAAAAGAAATTATTAACAATGTTATGTCCTTGGGATGAGATTAAGAAAACATAACTTTTAGCTAAGTGTGATTCAAGTACATGATCAATAAGAAATGAAGTTGTATTTAGTTCAAAAGAATGTATGGTAAATGAACTTGACATGGAAAAAACATTAATAAAAAGAACTAGAACACCCAGTAATCTTTATATCTTGAAAAGGTGGCAAGAAGCAGAAGTGCTACTTGGGTAAATATTCTAGCAAAATTGGTTATGGAACGAGAAGGTTGGGACATTTGAGCTTCTCTCAAATAAGCAAATCAGAATAAAGCGGCTATTGATCTTCCACGACATCACTCTACAGAAAGTACCATATGCAAATCATGCCAATTTGGTTAGAAAACCGGTCTTAGAATTAAATTCTAAAAAAAGAAGGATCGATCGTAAGCCTCTTGAATTGATACATAATGGTCTATGTCAATTCTGTAAGGAAAAAATTCACCTCATGGAGAATAATACTATATTTTATTTGTTGATGACTTCTCTAGAATGTGTTGGATTGATTTTGCTAAAACGTAAAGATGAAGCATTTGAAAAATTCAAGATATTCAAAGCTTTGGTTGAAAATGAATTAGATCTAAAAATCAAATGTCTTAGATCTAACCAAGGAGAGGAATATATGTCGGATGAATTCTTTGATTTTACCTTGAACATGTGCCCTTAACAGAAACAATTTTCTATAGCTAGAACCCCACAACAAAATGGCGTGGTAGAAGGGATGAAAAGAATAGTTCAACAAATGGCTAGGAGGAACTGTATATGTGATGAATTTGGAACTCCTATACTGTACAGGGAGAAGCAACACATACGTAGTAAATGTGCAGGAACAAGGATCATGTTCGAGGGGAAATTTGAAACGTTAGTAAAAATCACTTATGGAGCTTTCACAGGTACTTGCTTAGTCATATACACCGTAAAGCATTTTAAGAGTTTTTGGAAGAAAATATTTTATCACTTAAAAAACGGAAGAGTGAAAACATAGTAAGTTTGAACCTAGAAAGATGAAGGAATATTTCTTGGCTACTCTTCTAGAAGTAAAGCATGTAAATGTTATAATAAAAGACTTCGGAAGATTATTTTGAATGTATTGATGTTGTAATTGATGAGTCTCTCTCAACTAGAAAAAAGGAAATACCAACAAAAAAATGAAGATGATGATGATGTATGTCTTCATAATAGAAAATAGCAACAATATAGAAAGTGAACCCAATGAAGAACCCAGTTATCTAAAAGGCTCCCATCCCGGTATGTTTAAAAGAATCATCACCGAATCTCAAATTTTAGGGAGAAAGAAGTGATGGGGTGTCCAAAACAAGAAGAACTCTTGTAGGATCTCCTAGCTATCGGCATTTCTAACCTCCATATTGGACAAATTTCAATCAAGCTAGCAAAGATGAATGTTGGATTCAAGCCATGAATGAAGAACTTGATCATATTGAAAAGTCATACTTGGGAATTGTTTCCAAGACCTCATGATAAAAATGTGATTGGAACAAAATGGATATTTCAAAAACAAGTTAAATGAAAATGGAGATGTCATTAGAAACAATGCTAGACTTTTTTATGCAAAAGGTATGCTCAACAATAAGGTATATACTTTGAAGAAACATTTTCTCCTATTACTAGACTTGGAAAACCATAAAATTCTTCTTGCTTTTTCAAGTTTCAACACATCAAAGTTTATCAAATGGATGGTAATCTCTTGCCTTTCTCCAATGGGATCGAAGAGAAGAAGAAGTTTATATAGAACAAGCAAGAAGGATTCATTCAGGAAATGATGAAAACGTTTTGCAAACTTAAAAAGTCATTATATGGTCTCAAACAAGCTCCTCGGCGCATTTTTCTCAAATCTTGACATATGTCTTCTGTGAGGATTTACAAAGGGATACGCTAATAGTAACTTATACATAAAATTAGAAAATGATAAGCTACATTGATTGTAGTTGTATATGTTGATGACATCATTTTTGGAAGTAATGAAGAGCCCATGAGTCGAGAAATTTTCTTCTTTTATGCAACAAGAATTTTAAATGTCTTTACTTGGGGAACTAACATTCTTTCTGTCGAAAACACAAGTGAAACAAGAAATAGATGGAATATTTTTATCACGAAAAATATCTTAAGAAAATTACGAAGAAGTATGGGATGAATACGCAAACTGTTAAAATACTGTGATAGTAGCCCAGGATGTAGCCTCGATTCTCATGATGATTCTCCCATGGTGAATCAACACCGAATATAGATCCATGATTGAAGTCACTGTCTAGCGGGACAATACCGGACATCATGCATCTTTGTTCGGATTGTTGGAGCGATTCCAAGCCAATCCAAAGAGTCTCATCTTGATTTGCAAAAATAATATTTAAATATGTACAAGGACTCAAGACTTTGGTCTATGATATCCAAATGTTTATCTCACTCTTCATACTTACACGAGATGTGATTGGTGGAAATGTTGATGATCGAAGAAAATCACTAGTGGTGGTGCATTCTATATGGGGCCCCGATTAGTATCTTGGTTCAGCAGAAGCAAATTTCTATTGCCTTATCTGTGAGAAAACTGAGAATATTGGTGCCACATCATGCTGCCTACATTTCCTTTGGATATTCTGAGAATCTACAAGACATTCAAATCAAGTATTTCACCTCCCATATCCATTTTATGTGATAATAAAATGCTATTAGTATCTCAAAGAATCTGTTGTGCATTCCAAAACTAAGCACATTCCTATCAAGTATCACTTCCTACATGAACAAGTGCTTGAACTTAAAAGGTTAAATTGGAATATGTTTCCCTCCAAAATGAAGTTACGATATATTTACTAAACCTCTTCCCAGTATTCGAATATCTTCGACGGAAAATTTTAAAGTTGTCTCTATCACTCTAGTCATATTTTCTTAATTTTAAGTTTAAGTTCGATACGCGAGTTTCTTAAAGACGAATCACGTATATAAGCAAGTTTACATGTATAAAACCACGTATGAGTTTTAGTGGCATAAATTCTTTGGGTTTGCACTCGGAGAAAATTTAATAGTGCGCATTTAAGAAATTAATCTCTTGTGGTTGTTCCAACATTCATATTTTTATATCATTCTGCGATGAAGATGCTTTGATAAATTGGTTTTTGAAGGTGTTCGGGATGCATCGGCAGGGGCACTTGTCCATGCTGAAAGGATACCCATTGTTAGCGGTATGATTGGTTTTCGATATATGTTCTCTCCCTTGAGAATCTTTTTTGGTCTTGTTAATGACATATCATTTCTATAATTTTATGAAAAAGGGGATGTTCGCTCTCATGATGTAAATTGTTCTATTCGGTCATGTGAGACTTGTTCTACTTTGTAAACCCACTTGGTTGGGTAGTTGCGTCAAATATGTAATTCCAATTGGTTGGATCATTGATGTAAGTATGAGTCCTTCGTGATAGGAAGGTCATACTTGTTTGATTTATAAGTGTATACTTCATTGAAAAATATACGAATATTCGGCCCTTACCTCGGGAGAACATGGTAAAAATAGTGCCCTTTTCTCTTGATGTCCAAGGGAGAAAATTTTGGTCTGATGCAGAAAAATTTAAATAATGGTTATATATGTCTATTTTTTGTAGTGATCAAACACCATCATGGTTCTTATCAAGTCCAAAGGGGGAGATTGTTTGGCAATATAATTTTTATGTCTTAATATGTTGTCCTTGATAGCAACTCTCTGACAAATATGGAGTATATATCTTGATAGAATCTCGGGGAATGTCAGGTAGAATATTTGGTAATATTCATATTGAAGATTGTATATGAGGGGATTGTCTGACGGGAAATTACGTATATATGCGGATAAGAAGCAGTCAAATCTCGCATATCTGGTTTGCGCTCCAAAAGGATAAAACCGGGGGGCGTTACCATGGTATTGGCCACGAGGTTTGACGCCATGTCGTCTGTTGATTTTGACCAATAGCTACATTGTGGCCCTGTGGTTTGACTCATGGTAATGATAAAGGATAAAAATATATAAGGAGAAGAAGATCATAGTGCAAATGTGTGCATGTGCAGGGGCTATCACTTCATACTTCTCTACACGAGTATATGCCATTGGTTGAACTACGTTTTTTGATAAATCTGAAGTTATGATGCACTCTTGGATGAATTGATCAAGATCTTTAGACTGGAAATGACTATGTTGACGCATGATCCATTGAAAGAATGATTAGATGCGATGCACAGCGCATGTTTGTTGAAGTCGAGTGAAGAAATGCGGGTAAGTTCTGGATACGAAAACATTCGCACAGATTAATATTTACATATCTATACGCTAGTTCGTCTCGGTAAAAGTGCATATATATGCGAGGTTGGCTTCGGAAAAGGCGCGCGTATGGAAGTTAGGGTTTCTGGAAAGCTCATTATGAGAGGTTTTTTGTTATTACTTCTATCTTTTTATTTGTACATTAATGAAGTCTTCATATAGATCTAGGTTGCTTGATTGTTGAATATGCTACTAAGTTGATTATGTACAAATATGATTAATGAGTGAGAAAAAATGTGTTATGATGGTGACTAATCAAGGGTTTTGAAATTGCGAAAAGATATACGATTGAATGACGGTCTTGGATCTATGGCCAGATATATTACGAAAAAGTATTCATAGATCTATACACAAGTTGGTGTTAAGAAAGCATTATGTGAGTTGATGAAATAAAAATCGCGTATTATTTTGAGATAATGATATTAGAGTTGATTGGATGCATATTGATTAAATACGATTATTACAATGTTCTCATTATAGTGATCTCTTTATTTGGTTTGATGTATTAGGTGAAGTTTATTCTTGATGCCTTTATGAAGAGTTGTGTTGAAGCCGCGCGATCCGATGTCTGAAATTGATGAAACGTGGTCTACGGTGGCTGCGAGGTTGAAGCCTTCGGTAGAAAGTAGAAAGCTTCCACCGCCGATGGCGGTACGATCGGGGGTTTAATCTCCCTTCCAGGTAGTGGTTAGTAAACGAGATCGGGGGGTTGTCGAGAACCCTTCCGATTTGCGGCTGGAAAAGAAATGAGAGAAGAGTTGTAGCCTTTTTGCGGTGGAGAAATGCCTGTGTACGTGTGAATGTTTGCATCAATACAATATTGTGTGATTTTCCATATAATATTGAAAACCAGGCAATGACAACGGTGGTTTTTATCGCAAGTGGGTTTCCACCTTAAATATTGGTGTTCATGTCTTTGCTCTTGTGTGATGAATTTGTTCTCTTTGTTACGCATATTTGTTGATTAATAAGAAAATGTATGACTAATAGTGAAGTTAAAGATTGGTTATGAAAAAGTTTTCTAACAATAAAATTATATCAGTATACGCAATTTTCTTTTGTATGCGTATGCGTGAAGGTTGCGTTCATCAAAGTCACGTATGAAATTAAATAAAAGAAAAAGTTAAAATTATCGGTGGCCTCTAAATACGGATTCACCCGCCCCAACCCTCTCAGTATTTTCCCAACAATGTATTACTAAGTGGGCGAACGACATGGAATGTTGAGATATTATGTAATGAGGACCATTTCCCTTTATTAATTTTGTTTCAGAATTAGGATATACAAAAAGTTGATTTGTTATCTACCCGAGCAGCTTCTTTAACATAAAGTAATGTTTTGTACACCTAATTCGCATAAGCATTAAATTGATCATCTATTTTCAATTTGTTTTGAATAACTAGGTTCTCTTTTATTGATAGTATTATCTTTTGGGTCTCTTTATTGGCCATATTATCTTTGGGTACGGTAAGCACTGGAAGATCAAAAAATAATAATGAGACACAAGTCTCTCTGTCTTAAAAATTACCTATATACTTAAATATCTTGTATTTTATATACATTATCTTTGTGTTAATTAATGTGTGGTATTTTTCTTCCACAAAAGATATTTTTTTATAATTTGATTTATAAGCATGGAATTTTAACTACATCACATTCATATTATGGTGTTATATAACATATTCCACATATCACTTTAGCATTAAGCATCGACATTACGTGCTTACTCACTTATACCTCCTGCTATTATATTGGCAAAGATCATATATGCTTAAAGATGTTGTGTTTATACTATTGTGTGTGTTAATTAATGCATGGTATTTTTCTTATACTAAAGTTTTTTTTTTTTTTTTAAGCATGGAAATTTACTCACATCACATTCATATTATAGTGTATATAACATATTCCACATATCCCTGCTTTAGCGATAAGCATGGAAATTACATAGCTTCATCATACTACCTCACTATTCTCGATTACAATGCTCTACATGTATTTTAACAAAAGAAATTTCGGTGTAAGGGAAATTAAACCTATATATAATAAGACGATCTATGGTTAATAATTTTAGAAAATATACAAAAATTTAGTTATAATGAAATAATTAATACTTAAAAAAAACAAAAAAATAATATTTCAATAATTATAAAATTAACAATCTAAGCGAAGTAAAATATTTAATCTGAAATTTTATTTACATTTATAAAAAAAATATTAATTGTAATATATAATCAACTGAATCCATCTTAATTTTCCAAGGATAACAATTATAATTATTAAGTTTGTTTTTGCATTAGGTTATACATAAACATTCTCCTAGCTAATGACTTGCGTCTTATATGTTATTTGATAATTTCTTGATACCAGAGACTTATACGGGTCTATTATATTTACCATCTTGTCTTTGGGTCTATTAAGCACTAGGAAGATCAAAAAAAGAAGATTGAGACCTTATCTTTTTGCGTATATTAAGCACTTGGAAAAAAGAAGATTGAGACCTTATTGTTAGTGACCTATCGTATAAATTCATAATTTTGACTTGACCATTTGGTAATCTTGTAAATATGCATATGTATACTTGCAGAGATTTATTATTTCTACATGTTTTGTAAAAAAATAAAAAAAATAAAAAAATAAAAAATCGAAGAAGGTAAAAAGTCCTAAAGAAAGATCAAGGGACTTAGAAAAAATCATATACCCCAAAGAAAAATATGAATAAAACATGAGGTGTGCAAGTGTAAAGTACCACTACTTTTACCTTTTGTAGTTAATTATGGCAGTGTCAATAATTGTATGATAAGGTTGACAAATTTGATCTTGGCTGTCATTTTTCAATTTCAAATGTTGTGAATGAAATAAACAATTGTGGTTTAATAATGTCCCAGTTCATTAGTTAGGTAGAAATAAGTGAATCGAAAGTTTAATTTGGATTCTTTGGATGAAAATACGGTCTGTAGAATTAGATAGTTTTATTGTTTTTAGAAAGGAGTAAATGTTGTAAAGTTGCTAGCTCAAATGCACCTAATCAAAAGGGGAGAGAAAAAATGTGTTATGGGTGAAAATTGGGTGAGTAGAAGGTAGGGATCATCATTGTAAATATTATTCACTAGGGGTACGCAAATAACTAACTTCCCTTCCCCATGACAGTATCATTCTAAATTTATACCAGTTAGAAGACTCAAGGCATTTCCTTGACTTCGTTGAGACCAGGACCCAAGGCTCTATGGTGGAGAAATTAATTTGAAAATTTTAAATGTATATATTAATCACAAATCACATAGTTTTCCATTCATGCATTCAAATACCGGGGAAAAATCATAGTAAAAAACCTCATTTTTGTGACAGTACTCTAATCCTCATTTGATTAATTTCTTGCATCTCAATGAAAGCATAAAAACCCTCAAAATCACATTTTATCCTAAGTTGAAGTGATTAAGTTATGATAACAAATAATTGCTTTCAAGAATTCACTCTTAGTTATGTTTATGTATTTTTGGGTTTCCACTATCCCCTCTTTCCTTAACTGCTTATTTATTAATTCCCTAGAAAATAACCCTCTCCTATTAATATAATTCTCTTTATTCGTAAGCCCAAACCCATTATTGTAACTTTATTAGGGTTATTATCCCCACATGTTTTTAATAAAAACTCATGATAAACACCTTTGGCTAAAAATATCATTATTCAAATATCCGCTCCTTTATAGTTTTGGGCCAGTTCAAATAGTCTAAAAACTATATAATATAATAAAATACAAAGAAAATCTTTAAACATATTTTATATGTTTAAAACAAAAATCCCAAAGATTAATAATCATTAAAACTTGCAAAACATCATCACGTAATATTTCCCACTCTCCTTCACCCTAACCCAAGGTGAAACCTTTACTTTTTCATACTATGCGAAACTTGATGTTTTGTATAAATCTGCATCTGGTTTAAACCTTGTTAAGCCCCTCCACTGCCGCGGATTAACCTCAAACATACGATCATCTGAGTCAAAATCAATGGATAATATGGATAAAATTCACCTACTTGTTCATTCCTAACCCTTCGATCATCTTAATCCCTTTAATCCGATGATTCCAAACTAAATTAAATAAATCCTTTCCCAGCATGCAGCTTTCATGGATTAATTTTAAACCGTCGATCTCCTCTTGTAAATCCGTTGTGATCATAATACACGGTCCCACCTTAAATTTTCCCATGACTTCACAGCGCATACGAGTACATTCGCTTCACTCAACCGATACGACGGGGGCGGATCATATCGCATTTCCTAAAGTGATCGGCGAAGTTGCCAAATTTTTGCGAAAAAAAGTGTTTTAACGACCAACCACTCACATTGTCCTAATTTCCATAGCATTATAAAAGCTAAAAACCGATTCTTTGCTCAAAGAAATGCGATGACATGTGGTTTCTCCTTCAAACACACAAACCACTCCCACCATGTCAACTTGACCTGCAATTAATACTTTCTGCATGATCTGCATAGAAAATAAGTTTTAGCTTAGTTATTTATCGTTTTTCTTTGCTTTGTATCCCTCGGGAGTGTCCACATACACACCGTTACGAGCTAATTTTGAATTAATTTTCAGGTCTAAAATCATTTTCACTACGAACGAGTTACTCCAAGGGGACTTCCGGTGCCTTATACCAAACAAATACAACCGAGTTTGAAGAGCGCTATCTGCAACCTTAAGCAGGCTGAGCCATACCTACTGAGTGTTTTTTCGATAATCTAGGCAAGTTATTTTCAACAAAAATTAAACTACTTGGAATTTCAAAGCCAAAAGTACTCATCGAGAGTACTTAAAACCTTGAAAAACGGCTCTGTCAAAATTTTCCCGAATTTGCCGCTTCACTGTCGAAATTTCAACCACCCAAAAGTTGTTCTAAGGGTGAAATTCTAATTGAATTCTTAAAGAAACCATTGAAAATCCATTTCCTGCTCTTGCACCTTGCAAATCTACATTTTCCTCATAAAACCCTCGTCCCGGATTTCGAAGTTTTCTAAATCCAGCTTCAGCAATTGACCCATGCTTCCATAAAGTGAACGAGCAATTTAATATTGCTCTAAATTTTCTTCAAAAATGACTAAGAATACGGTCACCCTAGAACTAGAGGTCCTGACGAAGCACTCCGAGCAAGCCCAAATCCCAAACCTCCCAAAAAATTGATAAACCTGCTCTATCCTAGCGTGATTCTCTTTGAGTAGTTGAACCTTTACGACCTAGGTAATATTTACTAAAGAAAAAATCCTTTGATGAATTAGATTATAGAATTGCTGATGCTACTCTTCAATTTGATCTTGCGAGTACATGGGCGGTGTCGGGAAAAAATTTGAGAAGAAAATGGCCAATGATATGTGCTTTTAACCAGGTTCAACTTGCCCAAATATGTGGGTTTTCCCATCACCCATCTTTCATGATTTCATTAGGTTGTGTCGGATACATTATATTCCTGATCAAAGATGCATGGTTAACAAAGATAGTGAGGTCCTATTTTACATAACTACGAATCAATCAGCAGTATGTCCCAACTAAGCCATAATCCACTAAACGCGGTATCATTGTCGATTGAAGGGCTTTCCCAGCCCGGATGTATTTTAGACCTTGATTTCCCTAGGGGTTTGAAATCCTTCAAAACTTCATGCCCAATCATGTCAACCTTCCCAGGTAAATCCACCTTATGATACTTTCATTTTCTGAAAGGCTCCGGATAGGTCATTTCCATGCTGTCAGTTGTTTAGGCTATGTTAATTATGAATTTAAGATGCCATTTTAGGGTTCCTCACTTTGTCTCTGGACAATAGCTAGAATAGGTCTTTAACTTTGCCAAATTCATTGCGACAATATACATTGTAATAATAAAGTTACACGATGAAGAGTGTTCGGATATACATCATACACAGTACATATTTTTCCTTTTCTCTCCAGTATTGTTTTCCCTTTGCATTATAGAAGATGGATATGGAGGGAAAACCTCTTCTAGGTAATATTTTGGATTTCTCACCTAAGGAAAAAACGACCGGTGGTATAGTTACGGTGGTTTTCAATGACTTATTTGTCATACTGCCATGAGTTTGTTAGATAAAGCGAGCCACCGAAGGGTAAATGAAGAGATCAAAGTTTCTGGGATTCATCACAAAAAGCGTAAGTTGGAGATTGTTATATATAAAAATCACACGAAATTAAGTGCATAGGTATAGTGCAGCTCCTACAATTACCAAAGTTTCTAACCACAAGGATGTTTTGCTTTAGAATACTTAAGACAAATTTTAAATGCAATACTGTAAACTTTATAGCATCCAAAGAAACACGATTAAAATTGAAAATTCAAATTGACTCTTTCATAGTTAACGGAAGATGCTTTTAAAGAAGTAAGCAACAAATTGACAGCATTCAACTTCCAAGAGAGTTTTTCTTGAAACTATGACCTAAGGGTAGTACTGACAATCTTAGGATCCAATGCAAGTTGACCCATTCTTCCATGAATAAAAGCCACTAATCGAAAAATATGCCAATAGTTGGAATGGGTTGCAAACACTTTAATTGATGATGATCGGGAGAAACAAATAGATAATCTACAAGAAAATCAGATAGACCCAGGGTACACATGTGGTTATAGTTAACCAACGAGTGGGGTATCGATAAAGGGCAAGGAAAAGAAGAAGGATATTTGCATTTAAGAGACAATCATTAGAAACAAACTTACAACAGTCTACGGTAAAAAGGCCAAAGTGGCTTCTCTAGAAAAAGAAGGTCATGAATGTGGATACTAATGATCAACAAATAGATGATGAAGGCCACTATGATTGTTAATGAAACACTTGAGGAGATTCGGAATGAGCAGGTACAAGCACGGAAAAGGCAAGGAAATGGTTGGAGAGTAGAAATGGATCTGAGAAGCTCCCTCTTCTTCTAAAACAACAAAGCGGTAGGTATTCGGAAGAGGTTCAAGAAAATTAGGGGAAAAAGAATGAGATCCAAGAATGAAGTTTATTCTGTATTTAGAAGGAAAAAACGAGGAGATAAGGAAAGACGATTTCGTAGCATCATTTTGATTACTCAAAAAATAAAATGATCATGTATTTTCTCCAACCAATAGTATGAGATCCAAGTCAACCACAAACTACGGAAGATGGGTACAGAGTAGATAGGCACATACATGAACTAGATCAGATGAGTTCCACGGGGGATGCATCAAAGATGCTATGTTGAGTAGTGGCAGATATGGAGTGCTACCATGCTTCGAAGAAAGCTAATATCTAATTTGTGAGCCAAAATGAAATTAGATAAAGCAACTCTTCATGCTAAGGATTTGAGGATCAAGTCCTTAGAATATTTGGTGATAGAAACAGGAGCATATCCCTCTAATACTGAATTTGCTAAGAAATTGATAAGGCAGAAGAATGAGGATATTGCAGCCTTGAGAAAGCAACTCAAATTGCCACAGAGTGAGCATCCTCAGGAAAAAGAAGTTCTTCAGGAAAAGAAAGAAAAAGAGGAAAATATGCAACTGGTTTTGAAGATGACAGCTTAGATTAAAGATATGGAAAATCAAATAGAATCTTTAATGCAAGAAAATGAAATTTTGAAGAAAGCTCAAGAAGTCCCCATTCCCACAGTTATTCCAGCTATAAGTACAACTATTCCCTCTACATTGGTAGAACATTTGGCACTGAAAGGAGTATTGGAAACTGCAGTGTCAATTACTTCTAAAGATATCTCTGCCACTTCTTCATCCACATCACAAGTAAACCCAACAGGAGAAACAACTGCCATAGTAAAAGCTATGGAAGACATGTCCTTGAAAGATAAAGAAATAATCAGCTTAAAAGACACCATCAGAAATCTTCAAACATCTAACAGAGATGCTTTAATCACATCCAAAGGACATGAGCAAAGAGCCAACAGATTGCAGGAACAGGTAAAGATTCTTCAACAACAGGTTAATCTCACTGAGCAGGTATCTTATATAAAAAATTATCTTTGGAACAACATCATTCAGGGCATAAATTTACAATGGCCCTTAATCCACATTATTTATGAACAAAAAGAGTTACTCAAAGCAGCACAAATAGAAATACAGAAGACAAAAGAAGAACTGGCTGACAAACCTGCTCAAGCCATGAAGCTCATCACATTTCTGAATAGCAAACACAGAGAAGAGCTTGAAGAGCTAAAAATTTAGGATAGAACTGAAAGTATATTACAAATTAAGAAAGTCTTGAATAAGAGAAATATGATGAATAATTTGGAGGATAGGTGTAAGGACATGAACTTGGAAATCACAAGATTTTGGGCCAAATACACAGTACTAACACAAGAAGGCCTAACAGATATTCATGCTTTGAATGAAAAGTTGATGCCACAGAAGGATTATGATAAAAAAATCAGGGCTTATGCCAAAGAGCAGGTCAGCAAACCTTTGCCACAAGGGTCTCCTACTGGTAAAGTCATTTTGGAATATTTTGAAAACTTGTTCTTTCTACAAAATGAAATCAAACATATTTTCATGGTTAAGCCCAATTTTTCCAAGTAAACAGAGGCAGATGAAAGTTATAGGAAATTAAAGAGTATGAGCATTCCCAGTGCAGAACAATGGTAGGAATTCACTGACTTACTCTGAAGATTTGCAGTCAAAGTGTATCAGGGTTAGAAACAGAGTCAAAGAGTATCAGTCAAAATACCTTTTTACAACAGATAATTCCTTATTTTACAATAGTGAAACAGTAAAAGGAGCAGCATAAAGAGTATCAGTGATAAAGCACAGGTGAAAGGATGTGAAACGGGAATAGTGTACTTCAAGTTATCTTCAAAAAATATATTTTTCCAAAGTGCCAACAAGAATTTTCAGCAGCTACAACCCAACAACAAGTTAGGATAATTCGTCCTATTTTTTATTGATAAGAGGACAACTTGCTAGTTTGTTTTGCAGCTGTCCCTCTTTCTATGTAATAAAATTTATTTTTGCCTAGAGATATTCCTACATGTCTCTCAGATATTTTGTAATATTTTTTGTATAAATAATTCTCTTTTTGAAGTATTAAGGGTGGAATAAAATTTGTCAAGACTACTATAGACATTTTTTCTGAATACATTGGAGTTTGTGTGAGTCGATTTGTGAAGCAGTAGAATGGAACTAAGTCAAACATACATCATAACTCAAGATTCTTGTGCTGATCAGATAAGTCAAGTATTTTCATGTTTTCACTGTTTATATTTCTTAGTTCCATACATACATTTACATGTTTTCTGTCTTGAATGATTAACTAGGAGGATTTATACAGGATTAGTGTCAAAAGCTCCCTGTTTTTTTACTAGTTATTCATTGATATATTTTCTGCTGATAACCAGACTTAAAGAATTCTTAAATGCTCTTAGTCCTTGTTTGACCCCTTTCTTTCAAACTCATTTCTATAACTTAAAGATTTTTAATTGCCCTTTTGTTCAGATCTTGTCATTTCATCAAAAAGCCTATTCAAAACCCTTTGAAGGTCATCTACCCTGCCCTTAGTACATTTTCTCTTTTGACCTTATTTCCTAGCTCTGATTGCCAAGAAATTAACTCCATATCCCAATGGTCTGGTAGATCCCTCTGTGGTTTACCTTGAAGTACCTTTTATTCCCACCAAACTTTCAAACAAAAAACCAATTTCCAAATCATAACTTTCCTAAAATATTATAACCAATCAAGCTAAATATTGAGGAGAGATCCCTCTCTGGAATTTGGGAAGGCTAGATACTGAATTTAAAAAGAGGTTCTTGGCTACCCCTAGTTTTCTTTAACTATAAAAAAAAATCCCATGAGCTAAGAATTACTAGGGTGATAACATACTAGTGACCATACTGGGGATCTAACCACTCTCCAGTTCTAAGTTTAATCTTGGAGGAATATTTTTTAAACATATCTTTTCTACTTTAAGATTAAGTTTAAATGTTGTGGGTATTTATACAATAAGCATTCTGGCTCCAAAGAAAGTCTATTATACTAGATCCAGCCCTGATCCCAACCCTGCAGATATATTAGACAATCCAAACTAGATAGGAAAAAACAAAAAACAAACTGTTAGTTCAGAAACTGAAGTACCCCTGAAAAGAGCTGTTTCTTTACCCAAAGAATTAGTAAGCTTATCAGATATTGAATTTGATTTGAAGTTTGAAAAATAACTATTTAGAACCAAATTTGAACCTGATTCAAAGGAAACTATTTTAGATCCCGTTTTTACTTCTTTTGTGAATGAAAAACAGAAATTTATTTCAACACCTGTAAAATCAGAAAAAACTAAAAGTCAAAGTCCAGTAGAGAGGGTAAGTGTCACACAAATTAAATACCTTGAAGAAGCTATTAAGTTTGCCAATTTTTTGTCTCAATTTAAATCTCTAGTTTCTCAATTATCCACCACCATCTTTCCAGCAATAGATTCTACTCTGTATGTTGCCACTTCATTTACAGATTCCACTATCAGTTCACCTCCAGAACCTGTTAGTCCTGAGTTTCCTTTGCAGCCTAGGATCATATATTCATCGTATCCTCAATCCACTGCTAGTTCATTCATAGGACCATTCATCCCTGAGTTTCCTTTGTAGCCTAAAGTAGTATTTCCATCATTCACTAAAACCATTACAACCACCACCACCCTAAGCACTAGCCATACCATTTCTTTTTCATCTCCTTTTCCAAGCTCTTCAAGTTTAGCCTTCAACACATCTACTGTTGTAACCAGCACTATCCTTGCCACTACTACTGTACCTCCCAGTTTAGCAAAAATCCAAGCCATGGCAACCAAATATGCTCCCTTGGTCTTACCTCAAAATCTCCATGACATGCCCCAAAATTACCAAAAGGATATCCCATTGTTTGATATTTTTTCACAAATTACTGCACAACAACATATCACTAGAATGAATGATTTTTGGGAAATTTCTGAGATAGATGAGTCTGATGTCAGAATGAGGTTATTTGCAGAAAGCTTAACTGGAGAAGTAAAAACATGGTTTAGAAATTTAGGTGCTGGTACTATAGTAGACTTAGCTGCATTCCATAGAGCTTTCCTAAATAAATGGGAAAAGAAGAAAAATCCCTTACAAATATTATCTGAGTTTGATGCTGTTAAGAGAGCCCCTAATGAGTCTGTCCAAGATTTTTGCACCAGATACAACAGTATTTACAATTCTATTCCTGTAGACCTTAAGCCCACTCCATATTCCATGCTACTCAAATTCCCTAATTGTTTTTATGTAGACATGGCCTATCAACTTAGAGAAAGGGATGCAGACACCCTAGAACAAATGCAACTAAATGCTGTTGGAGTAGAAATCAATATTCTTGCCAGAAAAGCCAGAATGAGAAATGAGAGGAGGGTCACCATCGAAGAAGAAGCTTCAAACTTAGATGGTAAATTTGATTTTATTAACAAAACATTAGAAAAAGTAGTTGAGAGACTAGATCACATTGAAAGAAAACCACAATGGGACAATTAATCCCAAATCAGGAATCCCAACTACAGGAAAAACAACAATCCTGGGAAAGGGAAAGAACCCTCCCCAGATTAGAACATAAGACCCCCATTCCAAGAGAACCTTGCAGCGAGTTCACAAAAAAATGTTGAGGATGAGGAAGACATCAACATAGTTATGGGGATAGATGAAAACAATACAATTTTCTTCACTCAGGAGGACCAGGAACTCTTTGAGCTACAACAGTTCAAAGTGGAATCTGGTGAATCCTTTGACTATAAGCAAGGTTATGACTTCGCATTCAATGAAATTCACAGCCAATATAACCTTAGGGTCAAGAAAACCAATGAGCCTACTACAAAAAAAATGCTCCAACCCAACAAAGCCAAAACAAAAAGAATATTGAGGCTCCCAAAATGAAATTTTTGCAGATTCTTCCCAGAGAAAATAAACAAAATTCAAAGCCACCCAGTGCTAAAAAACAGCCTAGTCCAAAGATTGTAGATATTATTGATGAGGTGGCTCAATCCTCCAAATATTCCCAAAAGGCTAATACCACAAAGACCACCAATTCAGCAACAGTTACTGATCCAAAAAAGAATACAGTTGACTCAAAATCATCAAATCCTAAATCTTTTGCTGAGAATTCCAAAACTAATAAAGCATCTACTAACACTCAAATTGTTCCTGAAAAAACAATTAAAGATAGCATAAATCAGGAAACTCAAATAGAAGGCAAAAGAAAACCTCAAGCCAAAGGTAAAACTATTGAAACACAAGAAAAATCGTCCCAAACAACAGTTCCAAAAGATGAAATAATTCAAGCCATCAAATCTCAGTCAACATCTAACATTCAATTTGAAATATCCAAGTTAAAGATAGTTGTTCCCTTAGTTGAATTGGCTAAAAATGACTTGTATAGATCTATTATTTCTGAAACATTGAATGCAAATGAAAATGAAGATACAATTAATATGAGTGAGGATAGACCTGAATTAATATTTGGTCCAAATGTAGATGGTAAGCATTCATATGGATCAGTACCTCCATTTTATTTAAGTCTTACAGTACATGATCAGATATTACATAATGCTATGCTAGATACTGGAGCTTCCCATAACCTAAGGCTTAGAGCAATAATGGAAACCCTAAATCTAGACACAACCCAAACATATAAAGATCTGTTTTCATTTGATTCATATAAAGTCCAATGCATAGGATTGATTAAAGATCTGTGTGTAAACTTAGTCCAATATCATGGTAAAAGCATGATCATGGATGTTGTGGTAGCTGATATCCCGCCAAAGTATGGCATGCTTCTTTCTTGCTCATGGGGAGAAAAGTTGCAGGTATCTCTACAACTTGACATGAGTTATGCCACTATCTCGGTATTTGGACAGCCCAAAAAGCTTTACAGAGAAGCCTTAATGAAGTTTATGATCAGCAGTGCTGACAGACCTACCAATTACCCAATCTATTCAACTCCTACTTATCTTGATTCCTTTATTCTCTATAATTCTGATCATAATAATAGCCAAACTGAACTCACTGATAAGAAGCTTAAAATAATGGATGATTACATTGGTCATGAGGCTTTATGGAATTTGGATTTTGATGGATCAGTGAATAAATCAGGAGCTGGAGTTGGTGTATGGATTACCAACATTGAAACAAGCCATTCCCAAGGACATGCCTTTAGATTAAATTTCAAATGTACCAATAACATGGCTGAATATGAGGCTTTAATCTTAGGTCTTCAAATCATTAGAAAATTGGGAGGGCAACGAATATTAGTCATGGGAGATTCTGAGCTAATTATCAAGCAAATAAACACAGAATAATCTGTTCACAATCCCAGACTAGACAAATACATGGACACGGCACATGATTTGGTTGAGGATTTGTTTGAAAGCAAGTTTGCTACAATCCCTAGAAAACAGAACATGCAAGCCCATTGTTTAGCAACCTTTGCGAGCACTTGCAAATTTCCATTTTCACCATTACAAAAATACACTGCTGAAATCAAACACAGACCTATTGTCCCAGATAATGTAAAATACTGGAAAATTTTGTCAGAAGATGAACAAATTTATCACTTTTTGAACAATGAGTGAGAGTTTCAAAATTTCCAAATTGATAATGATTGTAATATAGATTCACCTTGTAACATAGATTCAAATTTTTTTCAAATAGATGATTTAGATGATTTATATGTACATAATTTTTATAAACCTACTATATTTACTCAGAGTGACTTAGATGAATTGGAAAAAGTAGATATAGAGGAAACGATGGAATATGAACTAGATTTGATTGAATTAAAACATAACATTTTACCCAGAGGTTTAACTCCCCTAGAAGACTTGTTTGATTCCAATGATGTGCCCAAAAGGCCAAAAATGGAACCAGTCAGGTATGATATAGAAGAGTATAACTTAGGGACAAATGAAAAACCAAAAATGATCAAACTATCAAAATCCTTGTCATCAGACGAAAAGGTTAAATACATAGAAATTTTGAAAGAATATCAGGATGTTTGTGCATGGGGTTACGAAGATTTGAAACCTTACAACAAAGACATAATTCAACATAAGATTCCTTTGAAATAAAATCAAAAACCTTTTCAACAAAAACTAAGAAGAATTAATCCAATATTGTTTTAATCGAGAAAGAAGTTAAAAGAATGTTTGATGCACAAATAATTACACCAGTCAGGTATTTTGACTGGGTATCTAATTTAGTGCCCACTAGAAAGAAAACAGGAGAAATTTGACTGTGTATAGACTTTATAAATCTCAATAAAGCTTCCTTGACAGACTATTACCCCTTGCCTAAAATGGATCACATTTTGTAGAGGGTGGCAGGTTCTTCAAGAATTTATTTAATAGATGGTTTCTCTGGTTATAATCAAATTCTAGTTCATAAAGATGATCAAACTAAAAATTAATTTACTAATCCTTGGGGCACTTTCATGTACGTGAAAATGCCTTTTGGATTGAAAAATGCAGGAGCTACTTTTAAGAGGGCCATGGATATTGCCTTTGCTAAGGAGATCCATGAGTTTTTAGTTATCTATCTTGATGATATTACTGTATTTTCAAAAGCAAATGATGAACACTTAGATCACCTTAGACAAGTATTTATCAAGTGTAGAAAATATGGTATATCCCTTAATCCTAAAAAGACTCTTTTCGGACTAGAAGAAGGAAAACTGTTAGGTCACATAATCTCCAAAGAAGGCATTAGAGTAGACCCTGCAAGAATTGAAGCTATTTTGAACATTTAACCACCAAGAAACATAAAAGAAACTTCAAGCATTCTTGGGAAAAATCAATTTTCTAAGAATATTTATCTCTAATTTGGCTGAAATCATAAAAGATCTCAAAAATATGCTAAAAAATGGCTCTACAATAAAGTGGACAATAAGGGCCAAAAGATCTTTCGAATCCATAAAACAGGCCTTGACAAAAGCACCAGTCCTCATTAGCCTAGATTATATAAAAGATTTCAAAATCTTTTCCTTTGCATCTCAACACACCATAGCTGCAGTTCTTCTGCAGAAAAAAAATCAAGGTTCTGAACAGCCAATTGCATTCTTTAGTAAAGCCCTCAAAGATGCACCTCTGAAGTACAATATTATGGACAAATAGGCTTTAGCCCTAGTTAAAGCCATCAATTATTTCAGAGTTTACATACTTCATTCACACATCATTGCATATGTCCCCAATGAAGTAATTAAAGATATTTTGACACAAGATGGACCTGACAGTAGGAGAGGAAAGTGGATAGCCACTATCCTTGAGTACGATCTGGAAATCAAACCAACAAAGCTCATTAAAGGACAGGGTTTAGCCAGATTGATGGCTGAATCAAATTGAAATTCTTTAGACATTAATTTCATTGCACAAATAGATGACCAGGAGGAGATGACGACTCCATTGATCAGTGAGGCCTATCTAGACTCACCATGGTACTTTGATATTATATTTGTACTAACACATTTACAAGCTCCTCATGGGCTAACTAAAACCAAAGAAAGATTCATCAAACAGAAAGCAATGAGGTTTTGTATCTTAAACAATGCACTTTACTGGAAAGAAAATAGTGGGATTTTACTAAATTGTTTATTAAAGTCTGAAGCTGACAAAATTATTGAGGAATTTCATGCAGGTGACTATGGAGGCCACCTATACTGGGAGAGTACAACAGACAAAATACTAAGAGCTGGTTTTTACTGGCCAACTTTATTCTCTAATGTTAAAAAAATTGTTACCTCTTGTCACAAATGCCAAATTTTTGAAGGGAAAAAGAAAATATTACCTTTGCCTCTGAAGCCTATATCAAATGAAAAGCCATTTCAACTATGGGGGTTAGACTTCATTGGTGAAATCCATCCTCCATCTTCAGGCCAACATAAATGGATTTTAACTGCTACAGAATACTTTACCAAGTGGATAGAAGCCATTCCTACTAGGCAAGCCACTGATTCAGTTATAATCTCATTTATAGAAAGTAATATTTTATCAAGATTTGGATGCCCACATAAGATCATTACTGACAATGCAGCTGCATTCAAATCCAAGAAAATAGTTTCTTTATGTCATAAATACCATATTACCTTAGGTCATTCCACAACATATTATCCCCAAGGTAATCGTTTAGCCAAATCATCAAACAAAAGCTTAATCAATATCATCAAAAAATTACTCCAAGAAAACAAAAAGACCTGGAACAAAAAACTAGTCTATGCCTTATGGGCTGATAAAATTACCACAAAAAAGTCTATTAAAACTTCACCTTATCAGATTGTTTATGGAACAGATGCAATTTTCCCCTCTTCTTAGGTGTTCCAGTCATGAATATTATCCAGGAATCACAGGTGGAAACAAATGATATTCAATGAAGAATCAATGAAACCATACATCTCCAACAAACTAGGGAAGAAGTTTATGAAAAACCACAAGTTTTACGTGACAAAATCAAAAATATTTTTGATAAAAGGGTTAAAGAAGATGATTTTTTCATAGGAGATCCAGTTTTGAGATGGGATTCACGAAGAGAGGATAAAGGAAAACATGGAAAGTTTGACTTTCTATGGCAAGGACCCTATGTGATATATGGTTACAGAGGTAGTAATTCCTTTTTCATCAAGAATTTAGATGGAACTGAACTTCAAGAAGGACTAGTGAATGGTAGGATGCTGAAACACTACTATTCTTCAGAGTCACTCAACAGTTAGATTGATTTACTTTATCATTGTAAATATTCATTGCAAGTGTGTAGATTGGATTGGAGATTTTCTCTACAAAGTTGAAGCCCGAAGAGAAGACCCTAAGCTTTGCAGTATAAAATGTCATAAGTATGAATTGTTGTAGAAAACAGAAGACAATTACAGGATCACCAAAGTTAAAGATGAAGGCTACTGGTCTTAGAGTTCTTGACATTCCACCAGGAAATGCCATCCCCAAGTGAAGCCGATGTTAGTGTCCTATAAATATAGGATTCATAATTTTGACTTGAATGATGGTAATCTTGTAAATATGTACATACTTTTCCTATTGCAAGTTGTATTCTCATATTTTGTTAAAAAAAAAATAAAAAAAATAAAAAAGAGGGTAAAAAGTCATAAAAGAAAAATCAAAGGACTTAGAAAAAATAGTATACCCCAAAAGAAAAAGATGAATAAAACATGAAAGTGTGCAAGTATAAATGCCAATACTTTTACCTTTTGTAGTTGATTATGGCAGAGTGTCAATAAATTCCATAATCTGTGATGAGTTGAACAATTTAATATTGACTCGTCATTTTCAATTTCAAATGTTGTAGATATAGAATAAAAAATTGTCATACAGTTTAATCATGACAATTCATTAGTTAGGTAGAGAATAAAATAATCCAACAGTTTAATCTGGATTCTTGGATGCAATAACTGTAGAATTAGATAGTTTACTGCTTTCAAAAAAATAAAATGTTGTAAGGTTTCTAGTTCAAATGCACCTGATTAAAAGAGAAGGAAAAAATGTTAGAAGATAATGACCGGGTAGGTAGAAGAAGGTGGGAGAAATTAATGTAAATATATTTCACTGGGCTATAAATAACTAATTTCCCCTCCCCATAGCTATTTGACATTCTAGACTATCAGTCAAAGAGGCTCAAAAAATTTCCTTGACTTCTGTTGGGACCAGACCCAAGGCTCAATGGCTGATTATTTGAAAATGTTAAGTTTCTATATTAATCCCATAAATTTTCATCATTTACCCCTTCATGCACTCATCACCATTTAACTTCATAAGTAAGAACTCTTTTCTTACTTAAATATTACATAAAGGCCCATTTGATTAACTTCCTACATATCATGAAATATAAACCCTCAAAATGGCATTTTTTTCCTAAGTTGAAGTGATGAAATTATCATAATGCAAGTTTGACTTTGATCTTCACTTTTCTTGGTTATAATTGTATGTTTTGAGAATTTACTTTTACCTTTTCACATTAACACCTAACATATTTTATTAACTCCCTATTAATTATCCTAGTCCTATTAATATAGTTCCCTTTTATTTAATATCCCAAAAACCCCCTTAATATATGCTTTTGTGTCAAAGATATTAAGCACATGTTGGAAAACATCCCGAAATTACCCCTTTGACACAAAACTACGCATAAAAAATATATCCCTTTCCCTCTATGGTTTTTAGACTCCTCCACAGTCTAAAACTATATAATAAAATTAAATAATACAAAAACACACATTTTATTTACATCCATTGTATTTAAAATGACGCACAAAAAACATTAACATCTTTGTATCCCCCCTCGATTACCCTTAACCCAAGGTTAAAATGCCTAAGCCTTTTCTCCCCTTCATAATATGCAAACCTTGGTTAAAACTTTATTAAATCTGCCCTTTTAATATATAAAATCATTTTATATATTTAACACCCATTTCCATTTCATTTTTGCAAGCATCGGGTTTAACCTCAACCATCCGATCATCCCGATAAAAATCAATGGATAATATTGAACCCGGGTCCCACCCCTTTGCTCCATTCCCTACCTTTTCCCCGATATCACATTTATTTGACACCGTAGATCTTTACCTTTTAAGATCGATGGTTCACAATGAAAGCCTGGCCCCACCTTATTCTTTCCCCGAAACTTCCCGACACATCTCAGTCGTTCGCTCCTCTCAACCAAATCCAATGGCGCGGATCCCATATCGCATTATCAAAGTGATTGGGCGATGTTCACAAAAAAATTTGCGATAAAAGTTGTTTTACGAAACCACCACCCACAACGTGTCATAATTTTACTGGATTGCATTGCAAAAGCTTAAATCCAGTTACCAACCAAGAGCAATGCGATAACCACTAGTGGTTTCGCTTTCAATATGAAAACCACTCCCGCCATGTCAACTTGACCTGCAATTAATACTTTGCATGATCAATAAAATCTAAATTTTTAACCTTAGTTCTTTATCGTTTTTCATACCTTTGTGCCTTTACTCTCTAAGAATTCGCTCACAGAGACCATTTCCAGAGCTGTTTCCGAACTAGTTCATAATTTAAAAAGCCATTTCCCCTCTGAATTTCACCTCCGAAAACTCTCAGTGCCTTCTACCAAACAAGCTACAACCAGTTTGAAGATTGGTACCACCTGCAACCTTCTCCGACCACGGCCATACCTATTTAAAGGTATTTTTCAGTGATTCAAACCTGCAAGTTCATAATTTTCAAGATATATTAAACCAATTTGAAATTTTATGCCAAAAGTACTCATCTGAGAGTACTCAAACCTTGAAGAAACAGGGGAAACCCTGTCAAATTTTTTCCAGAATTTTCCGCTTCCTCCTTAAGAATTTTAACCACTCAAAAGCTATTCCTACGGTTAAAATACATTTGAATTACCACAGAAACATTTGAAAATCCCTTTCCCACTATCTGCACATTACAAATCTACATTTTCCTCATAAAACCCTTGCCCAGATTCCATATTTTTCCCAAAGATAGCTTAATTGACCTTTTGTTTCCATAAATAGTTGAGAAAAAAGTCTAATCTTGCTCAGTTACTTCAAAAATGACTAAGAAGAAGGTCACCCCTAGAACTGGAGGTCCCAAACCTCAAAAGCCTGCCTCCAGCAAGCTTCCAAACCCCAAACCTCCAAAAATTGATAAACCTACTGCTGTCCTAACTGCAGACTCTACTGAAGTAGTCAGACCATTGCAACCTCCTGTCACTACCGAAGAAAACAATCCCTTGATTGACTTAGACTACAGAATTACTGATGCTACCTTAGAATTTGACCTACTTGAAGTACATAGCTGGTGTTAGGAAAAATTTGAGAAGAAAGTGGCCAATGATATACCTTTATGGGACTCCAACTTGCCTAAATATGTAGTTCCCATCACCCATCCTGCTCAAGATTTCATTAGGTTATGTCAGATGCACTATATCCCTGATCAAAGGTGCATGGTAAGAAAAGATAGTGAGGTCCTGTTTTACATCACTGCTGAAACAATCAATGATATGCTCCAACTAAGCCATGATCCATGAGTAACATCATTGTCAATTGAAGACTTGAATCAGATGTATTTAGATCTGGATTTCCTTAGGAAGTTTGAAATCCTTCAAAACTTCATGCCGAATCATGTCAACCTTCCTAAGGTAAATCCCCCTTATGATACTTTTGATTTCCCTGAGGGCTCTAGACAAGTCATTTCCATGCTGTCATTCATTTTAGGCTATGTTAATGATGAATTTACAGATGCCTCCATTTTAGGGTTCCTCTCCAATTTGTCTCCTTGACAACAGCCAGGATTGGTCTTTGACTTTGCCAAATTCATTACTGACAATATACATTATCAGCTGATAAAATTACCCGATGAAGGATTGTTCAGATATACATCATATCTGTTACATATTTTCTTATTTTCTCAAGAAGATAATTTTCCCATTGCATTACAGAAGATGGATATGGAGGGCAAACCTCTTTCAGTAATTTTCTGGACTTCTCTTCTCAGAAAAAAACTGCAGTGAGTACAGTTACAGTGATTTCAATGAATTTTTTGTCAGATCTGCCATGAGTTTGCTGGAAAAAACAGAGTCACCAAGGATCAATGAAGAAATCAAAAGGATTTTACAGTTGTCTGAAAATTTAAAGTTGGAGATTGGTACTTATATAAAAATCACACATAAATTAGAGTATATGGTGCAATCCCGGCTCCATACAAATTACCAAATTTTATAACCACAAGGATTTTTTCTTTGGAATACTTGAGACAGATTTTAAATGCAGATGCAGTAAAATTTATAGCATCCAAAAAGAAAGCACAATTCACATTGAAAATTCAAATTGGCTCTTTCATAGTTAACAACAGAGATGCTTTAAAAGAAGTAAGCAACAAATTATCAGCATTTAAGTTCCAAGAAAGCTTTTACTAGAACTATGACCCTCAGGGTATTCTAAGCAACCTCAGGGTCAAATGAAAGTTAACCCCATTCCTCCATGAATCAAAGCCACTAATTGAAAAATATGCCAATCAAATGGAATGGGTTGTAAATACTTTAATTGATGATGATCAGGAGATGCAAACAAATAATCTATATGAAAATCAAATGGACAGTATACAGGTGGTTACAGTTAACCAACCAATAGAGGTATCCAATAAAAGGCCAAGAAAAGAAGAAGGATATTTGGCAGAGACAATCATTGAAAATAAATTCAAAACAGTCTACAACAAAAAGGCCAAAATGACTACTCTAGAAAAAGAAGGAGTCACTGATATAGATGGTAATAATGACCAGAAAACAGATGATGAGGCCACCATGATTGTTAATGAAACACCAAGGGAAATTCAAAATGAACAGGTACAAGCACAGGGAAAAGGCAAAGAGATGGTTGAAGTAGAAATGAATACAGAAGCTCCCTCTTCATCTAAAACAACAGAGGAAATTGATTCTGATATTTAGAAGAGGTTCAAGCAAATCAGGGAAAAGAATGAAGAAATCAAGAATTAAGTTTATTCTAAACTTCTGAAGGAAAAATCAGGAGATAAAGACAGAATAGTGACAACATTTGATTACTCAACAAATAAAATGATCATGTCTTTTCTCCAACCAATAGTAACAGATCCAAAATCAGCCACAGACTACAGGAAGACATAATTTTCAGTGAATGCTGATACTATACATGAATTAGATCAGATAGAGTTCCATAGGAGTGCATCAGAAATGATATATTCAAAGGTAGTAAGCAAAACCATGAGTGCTACAATGCTCCAGAAAATAGTATCAAATTTGCAAACCCAAATGAAATTAGATAAAGCATCTCTTCATGCTAAGGATTTGAGGAACAAGTCCTTAGAATATTTGGTGATAGAAACAGGAGCAGATCCCTCTAATACTGACGTTGCTAAGAAATTGATAAGACAAAAGAATGAGGATATTGCAGCCTTGAGAAAGCAACTTAAATTTCCACAAAGTGAGCATCCTCAGGCAAAAGAAGTTCTTTAGGAAAAGATAGAAAAATAGGAAACTATGCAACTGGTTTTGAAGTTGACAACTTATATTAAAGATATGGAAAATCAAATAGAATCTTTAATGCAAGAAAATGAAATTTTGAAGAAAGCTCAGGAAGTCCCCATTCCCACAGTTATTCCAGATGTAAGTACAACTATTCCTTCTACATTGGCAGAACATTTGGCACCGAAAGGAGTATTGGCAACTGTAGTGTCAATTACTTCTAAAGATATCTCTGCCACTTCTTCATCCACATCACAGGTAAACTCAACAAGAGAAACAATTGCCATAGTAAGAGCTATGGAAGACATTTCCTTGAAAGATAAAGAAATAATCAACTTAAAAGGCACCATCAGAAATCTTTAAACATGTAACAGAGATGCTTTAATCACATCCAAAGGACATGAGCAAAGAGCCAACAGATTGTAGGACCATGTAAAGATTCTTCAACAGCAGGTTAATCTCACTGAGCATGTATCTTATATAAGAAATTATCTTTGGAACAACATCATTCAGGGCATAAATTTATAATGGCCCTCAATCCAAATTATTTATGAACAAAAAGAGTTACTCAAAGCAGCACAAATAGAAATACAGAAGACAAAAGAAGAACTGGCTGGAAAACCTGCTCAAGCCATGAAGCTCATCACATTTCTGAATAGCAAACACAGAGAAGAGCTTGAAGAGTTAAAAATTCAGGATAGAACTGAAAGTATATTACAAATTAAGAAAGTCCTGAATAAGAGAAATATGATGAATAATTTGGAGGATAGGTGTAAGGACATGAACTTGGCAATCACAAGATTTTGGGCCAATTACATAGTACTAACACAAGCAGGCCTACCATATATTCATGTTTTGAATGAAAAGTTGATGCCACAGAAGGATTATGATAACAAAATCAGGGCTTATGCCAAAGAGCAGGTTAGCAAACCTTTGCCACAAGGGTCTCCTACTGGTAAAGTCATTTTGGAATATTTTGAAAACTTTTTCTTTCTAAAAAATGAAATCAAACATATTTTCATGGTTAAGCCCAATTTTTCCAAGTATACAGAGGCAGATGAAAGTTACAGGAAATTAAAGAGTATGAGAATTCCCAGTGCAGAACAATGGTAGGAATTCACTGACTTACTCTGAAGATTTGCAGTCAAAGTGTATCAGGGTCAGAAACAGAGTCAAAGAGTATCAGTCAAAATACCCTTTTACTGCAGATAATTCCTTATTTTACCAAAGTGAAACATCAAAAGGAGCAGCGTAAAGAGTATCAGTGATAAAGCACTGGTGAAAGGATGTGAAATGGAAAGAGTGTATTTCGAGTTATCTTCAAAAAATATATTTTTCCAATGTTCCAACAAGAACTTTCAGCTGCTACAACCCAACAACAAGTTAGGATAATTCGTCCTATTTTTTATTGATAAGAGGACAAATTGCCAGTTTGTTTTGCAACTGTCCCTCTTTCTATGTAATAAACTTTATTTTTGCCTAGAGATATTCCTACATGTCTCTCAAATATTTTGTAATATTTTTTGTATAAATACTTCTCTTTTTTAAGTATTAAGGGTGGAATAAAATTTGTCAAGACTACTATAGACATTTTTGCTGAATACATTGGAGTTTGTGTGAGTTGATTTGTGAAGCAGTAGACTGGAACTAAGTCAAACAGACATCATAACTCAGGATTCTTGTGTTGATCAGATAAGTCAAGTATTTTCCTATTTTCATTGTTTATCTTTCTAAGTTCCATACATACATTTACATGTTTTCTGTCTTTAATGATTAACTAGGAGGATTTATACAGGATTAGTGTCAAAAGCTCCCTGTTTTTTACTTGTTATTCATTGATATGTTTTCTACTGATAACCAGACTTAAGAATTATTAAATGCTCTTAGTCCCTGTTTGACCCCTTTCTTTCATCCTCATTTCTGTAAATTAAGGATTCTTAATTTCCCTTTTGTTCAGATCTTGTCATTTCATCAAAAAGCATATTCAAAACCCTTTTAAGGTCATCTACACTGCCCTTAGTACATTTTCTCTTTTGACCTTATTTTCTAGCTCTGCTTGCCAGGAAATTAACTCCATAGCCCAATGGTCTGGTAGATCCCTATGTGGTTTACCTTGAAGTACCTTTTATTCCCACCAAACTTTCAAACAAAAAACCAATTGCCCAATCATAAATAGCCTAAAATATTATAACCAATCAAGCTAAATCTTGAGGAGAGATCCCTCTCCGGAATTTGGGAAGGTTAGATACTGAATTTAAAAAGAGGTTCTTGGTTACCCCTAGTTTTCTTTAACTATAAACCAAAATCCCACGACCTAAGAATTACTAGGGTGATAACACCTGCAGTTTCCTAGAAGAGGAGTATCCATGGGTTTGTAACCCTCCATGTGAAACTTAATATCTCCCTTGCATACTTGTCTTGAGACACAAAAATTTCACCATCTCACTGGCATATTTAAAATCCAAGGAAATAGTGAAGGAGAACCATATCCTTTATCTCAAACTCCTTTGCAAGGTCCTCCTTGCATGAGTGTATCAGCTGCTCATCACCAGTCATTATTAATTAATCAACATAAGGAATAATGATTAAAATCTTACCCTCCACCACAATCTGGTATAGGTTTGCATCCACCTCACTCTTGGTGAAGCCAAGTCTAGTGAAATAGATCTCGATCCAAGTGTACCAAGCATGAGGTGCTTGCTTTAGCCCATACATCGCTCTTTTGAGTCTGCACACATGCGACTCGCTGCTGAAGATCTAAAATGATTCAGGCTGCTCAATGTACACTTCTTCTTCAATGATCGCATTAAGGAACACAGTCTTCACATCCATATGATGAATGTGCCAACCCATCTGCGCTGAGAGAGCAAGGATGGTCCTTATGGAAGAATACCGTGCGACAGGTGCAAAGGTTTCTTCATAATCGTTCCCCTGAATCTGTGAGAAGCCCCGGGCCACAAATATTTCCTTATACTTCTCAACACTCCCATCAACAGCTTGCTTTACCTTGTAGATCCATCTTGAACCTACCACTAATTTATCAACCAGCCTTGGAACAATTTTGATACCATTGTTTCTTACAATGGAGTCATACTCCTCCACCATTGCATCTACCCATGTGGGCTCCTGCACTGCTTCCTAAAAGGAAGATGGCTCAGTAACAATACATTTTCTCATGAGAGACATGTATCCAATGAATCAGTCAGGAGTCTGTCTCTGTTTGCGCTGTGAAGTAAGGACTCCTACATTCTGTGCCACATCAAGCTTCAGCCTCTCAGCTTCTGTGGTACGCCTTCTGCCAGTTCTAATCTTTGGGTCTGCGTGAGTGGACTCCTCCACTCCATGAACCTCCTCCTGTGGCTGATCCACATCTAGAGACTCATCTTTGGGAACAAGCAGTTCCTCCTCTGCATGCAAGTATTTCTCCCTCTCAAGCGGCAACTTCATGGATTTCTCCTCATTGAACTTTATATCCCGTCGCATCACAGTCATTCGACTGTTTGGAAAATGCACACGATAGTTGTGGGGTGTTTCTGTGTACCCCAAAAATATCCCAACTTTAGCAGTCGGCTCCAGCTTCTTCCTGGCGTTCTTGGTCACATGCACATAAAAAAATGAACCAAAAATATTTAAATGAGAAACATCTAGCTTCTTACTAGTAAAACCTTCTTCAGGTGTACTCATGCCAAGTACTCTATGAGGACAATGATTTTTCACATAAACCACAGTGTTGCATGTTTCCTGTTGGTGAGAAAACAGGTCTCGCGGGCAAGACCCAGGTTCATGGATTGGGGCCAATAAAGGAGTCCGCTGTAGTCTAGAACCATGCCGGCATTTTCACCCTACTGCGGAGAGCAGAGAGTCTCACCCGAGGAGTGCCGCGACCACATGTAGAAGGGGAACAGATTGGTAGTGGCAGATGGATCCACAACTTGAAGTTAGCATAGAATCATTTGCATACATAACATCATACTTAGAATATCGTCTCAGAACATTATGCAGATACTAAGCAAATAAAATTTTGAGGTACCATATACATCATGCATGCTTGTAACTCATATAACAAGACAACAACCTTCAGATATATTAATAACCTTCAGCTGGATCCACAGTTACATCGCTCAACAGGAAGAGCTTACAGTTCTGTTACAGACGTCCCACAAGACATAGAGATAGATAATACAACCATGATAGATCAATAGAAGCCTAGGAACTACAAGGATATCGTGCTCAGGAAAGAGCTCTTCTGCAGGGTCTGCTCGATCCTCTTCAATCCCTCTGCATCCGAGCATGATATCCTTTTCGGCTGGGTGATGGCCTATTTATTCACTCGCCATCGCAACTGCTAGTTCCTCATGTGTTCTTCTTCAGCTGCTTTCGGCTTCTTTCTATTGCCTATGAGTTCTGCTATTTGTTCTCTACCGTCTCTTCTCTTCGTCTGCACTTATCTTCGTCAGCCTCATCAGCTATCTCCTGTTCTTCTGCAACCTTGGAAACTCTGCTACCTACCATTGTTGCGCCTGCCATGTGTCGATCTACAACCCAAAATCTGTTCCTTATTCAAAAGTCAAAACAAGGGCCCCAACAGGCCCTGACCACAGTTTCTTGACTCGTCCTGAGTCAATCACAAATCACTGTCTCCACCTCCATAGCTTCGCTGGACCCTGTGCCTTGTTCTTGCTATGCACCTTCGTTCTGCTGCCCAAACAAGGGCCCCAACTCCGGGACCTTGCTCAACGCTGAAGCCTTAAGCTCGTTGAAGGTTTTCCCAGCCTGTTGCCACCCCTGTAATAATGCGCCCATCTCCGTGGCGATCTTAGTGACAACTTCCTCCCCGACGGTCGCCGGTACAACGCCGAATACTGTGTTGATTTGGGTTCCGGCCTCAATGGCTAACTGTTGCATTATCTGGGCACTGATTTGGAGGGGTTGGCGAAGCTGTCGAATCGCGTGCTTGGCCATTGCTGAGCTGGCCTCTATCTGCTGGATCTAGATCTCCAGATCATCTGCCTGGGTGTACAGCTGGTCCAACTGCGAGGGGTCCGCGACATCCTGAATTTCTTTTGAGAGTTATTACAACTGTGCTGAAATGGGCTGAGTATTCACTGTAAGGGCCGTCGAGCATTTCTGTAGACCTTTCAGGAGGTCATAGGAATCTCTAGCTGTAGTACTGAGAGCTTCTAGCATCTTGGTTACCTGGCCCTGTTTCTCTGTAATCTGTGCTGTGTAGACTGCCGCTGGGTCGGGCAGTGCTGGCCGTGCTGCTAACGCTGCCTGGAGCTCTGGATTTTCCTGGTGGAGGTCGGTGAATGCCACCCTGAGGTGGATTTCTTGCTATAATACATCCGTTTCTGGCACATCCGCAGGAATCTGAGTGTAGTGAGCCATTACTGCAGGCCACAGTCCCGTGAACACCCTGGCCACTTCGTTCATCTGGTCCTGGAGCTGCCCGTGTGCTGTTGTGAGCTACTTGCGCTATTCAGTAAGCGCGATTATCTGCTACTGCTGTTGCTCACACCTCTGTTGCAGCTCGGAGTGTAGCCTTTTCGCCTGCTGGGCTGCTCTCTGAATGAAGTGGTACAGCTGAGCCATGCCCCATGTCTCCATGTTGTCGGCCCCTAAAGTACCTTGATCTGGCTGCCACTCCTGTAGTGGTTGCCCACTGGCAACTGATCTGGTGGAGTGTTCTTGAGGGGATGACAGCGGAGTTAGATCAGGTGCAGAGTCTGCCATATTCAGGTCCGGCCACTCCCCCTGATCTGTTTGGACGGTTTGCGGAAATGGAGTAGGCTCAGGTTGTGTCCCAGCTGTGTCTGCAACGATTTGTGCCATCTATATGATTAAATCAGAAAAAGTGATCTGGGGGTCCCCAGTGGGGTTGACTGGTGGTATCACTGCTGTACTTGAGTCGACCTCGGTCCCGTGGTCCCCATTGATTAGATCCCAGATTGCTAGGTCTGATACGGTAGTGGATGAATTGGATGGTACGGATGAAGTGGTAGGTGGAAGTGGGTCGGTACGGGGTGGTGAAATGTGGATGTTTATGAAGTCGGAGGGGTCAATGGGAGGTTGAGGTGGAATCTCGCCTATTACCCCTGTCTCAATGAGTGGTTCTTCTTGGATAGGTACCCCCGGGCTTAGTGGCCGGGGTGGATCCTCCTCAGTGAGGTCCACCACCGGACTTGACTCTATGGTTTTGGCCCTCTTGGCCTTGGGAGCCTCTAGGGGGTTTGCGGACTTACTCTTTTCCCCCCATTAGGGTGGTCATTGGACTTGGTGAAGTAAAAAAAACATTATGAATGGGGGAGGTGATGGAGGTTGTGCGGAGAAGCAGGTTGGACTGAGAAAGCAGAAATTCAGAAAAAATAGGGAAAGGAGTGGCACCGCTTGAGACTACCCGGTCCACTTATTTGAGGCTTAGTACCTTTTTGTTTAGTTGGCGAATGAGTGGGAAGAGATGCATGTTGGAGACCCTTTGTGCCTCCTCTGCTTCCGATTCGCCAAGCAGTTGTTGTGGTAGCATTTTGTCGAAATTGTATGTGGGTACCCTGCTTCGAACTTCCATCACGACCCCCGGCCATGAAAAAACTTCATTGTGGAAGGCTGCGTCGTCGAGTTGGAATTTCAGTGGCCGCATCTGAAATGTATCTTCCGACACGCAAGTAGTTTGGAGGAAGGTGTGCTTGTGGTTGACCCCGAACCAGACTTTCTCGCTGTATCCGTCCAACAGATTCCTAGGAATCCTCTACTAGCTTGTCACCACATTAGTCATTAAACCATACCAACTTCGGAAGGCCTTTGCATTGACCTTTCTGGTGCTGGGATCCCCCGAAACCTTCCATGGGACAAATCTCATTGCTAGAGGCTAACCCTTCACTACTTCTGCCGGTAGCCTGATGAGGGGAGCATGCCACTTCCACATGGCCAGTGCGACTATCAAATATACATAGATGAAGCTCGTGGCCCTCTTGTAATTATCCTCACATGTGTCGAACAACTCCTTCAACAGAAAGAAGCACCAGTTCAGCTTGGCCCCATGGACGCAGTGCTCCGCAATGGAAATGGTATCCAGGGTACATTCCCCCTTGGTGTAGTGCCTCATTGTCTTACTAGCAATGAGGTAACACGTGAACCTGACTTCGGGCTTGTTGATGAGTTCCATTTTTGCTCCCTTTCCTCCCCGTCGGGTGCCATATTTTACATAATAATCCGTGTCCCCCAACTTCTTTGCTCTTTTGGAGGTGGTCTGGCATGTGGAGGATACATTCGGGCATTCCTGTGAGAGCCCTGTGAGCCGATGAATATCCTCGGCATGGATTGGAATTTCTTTGCCCAACCACAAGGACCTATTCTGAATTCGATTGAGCAAGAACTTGGTACATTGCATGGCTGCTCCTGTCATCCCGAATACGGGTAGATTCCTCAAATGCACAATGGAGGACTACTGGATGCCTCGAAACTCAGGAAAAATCCTTGTTGCTACTCGCTTTGATTTTATGGTATAGCTCTCCATATACACCTGGCGTTTAAGTGCTACGAACTCAAAATAGTCTGTGAGGTCTGCATCGATGAGGGCAGCACCATCATACTTCCCGACGAGGGACTCTATTTTATGAATCCAACTGTCAAGCTGCTGTTCCACTACTGTTGGATTGGCTCTTATCATCTTTGCGTGGCATTGATACACTTTCAGAATAGTTCTCGGCCCCTTCTCTTGGCTCTTTGCGTCGGGACACCTCTGCTGCTCTGGTTCTGCTCTAATTGCCTTTGCGTCTTCAAAAATTTCTAACTCTAACTTGGATCTCTCTGGAATGTTCACGTTTTTCTTCATGCAGGCTATGTAATTAACCGGCACGAGTGAGGTTGATGAGACCCCATAACGAATTAATTCCTGCTGGCATCCTCCATGGTGATAATCGTGTGATCAGTCCCCTGCTAAGGTGTGTCCTGACATCTGTTGACAGTGGTATGGGGAAATGGGTGGACGCGACGGCTAAGGTTACTTCGAATTATGGAAAAATTATTACTGCAAGGTTACTTCTAATTATTGCAATTTATGTTTCAAATCTAGGCGATCCTACGGACTAACACAAGTACTAAATGAAATGATAGGGACTGACACTTGACACATTTTCTTATCCTACGGGGATGACATGCTGGACATGCCCCTCCCCGACCACAATAAGTTGAGGTGCGGTCCCAACAACCTAGTGGTTATTGATGACTTATGCATGGAAAATGAACACTACCTATGCTCATCCCGGTTGCGGGAGAGTTATTCAACTACTCTACTCTACGGACTTCTCTCGAGTGTGAGAGTTATTAACAGAAAGCGAAAGAAAATTAGTCATGGTAGGGTTTTAGGCGTGTGCCATTCAACCACCTAGGTAAAATAGTACTATCCAGTTAAGCCAACAAAACGGCTTCGAAATCTTAATCTCGACGACGAAGAAGGGTCCCAACCAGTGCATCTGCAGTTTTCCCGGAAACTTTTGAAACCTGCTATCGTATAGGAGAGCCTTACCTCCAACTTGGAATATTTTTCTCTTGATGTTGCGATCATGCCACGCCTTCTACTTGTCCTTCTAAAATTTTTGATGAAAATCAGCAAGAAACCTGGCCTCATCAAGTTCTTGTAATTTGTGTAGGCGTTCCTGTAGTGATTCCTCCTTCGAGAACTTTAGGGAGGTGGCGATCAGAAGACTTGGTATGGTGAACTTGGTGGGAATCACATCTTCACGACCATACACCAACTGGAACGGTGTTTGATTATTCAAACGCTTCACCGTTTTTCTGTAGGCCCACAGTGCGGTTGGAAACCGTTCATCCCAATCATCCTACTTGGCATTGCAGATCTTCGTCAAACCCTTTTCAAGGATTTTGTTGAACGCTTCAACAGTTCCATTGGCCTGTGGGTGGTACAGGCTGTTTTTGTGATGTTGGATCATGAAGGTGTCCAAAAAAAAATTTATTGTTTCATTAATGAAGTGTGTACCTTGATCACTGGTTAAGCTCCGCGGGCAGCCAAACCTGCTGATGATGTATTCAAAGATGAACCTGGTTGTCGTATCTGCCGTAAATTCCTGTACCGCCACTGCCTCAACCCATCTGGTGAGGTAGTCTATGGTGGTGATGATGTACCGGGCCTTAGAATGCCTGGCTACCCGGGCTATGGGGCTTACGAAGTCAACAACCCACTTCTCAAATGGGTGCAACACGTTCACCAGGTGTAGTGGTAGCTCATCTCTGTGAGAGGGCCTCCCTGTTCTCTGATAAACATTGCATTTCTTTACAAATGATTTACTATCTGCATGGACCATCAGCCACCATATTCCAGCTTGTAGCACTTTCCTGGTAGTGGGTTTCGCCCCCACGTGTCCTCTCGCAATGCTGCTATGGCACTCCCACAACATGGCTTCACGTTCATGGTCAAGGACACACCTTCGCAGAATCTCATCAAGGTCCAATTTATACAGCTACCCCGAAATCAGTTGATAGTCAGTGGTGCGGACGACCAGGTGCCGTTTCTGAATCAAAGTATAGTTCTAAGGACACTGCCTTGTGGTTAGGTAAGTTGCGATGTAGGCCAAATAATCTGGTATGGCTTCTACCTGGAAAAGATCAACATCAGGTAGCTGATCATCGAGAGAGTCCTCATTCTCACCCGTCTCCAACCTGGATAAGTGATCGGGCCCAAAATTCAACCTCCCAGGCTTGAAAATCACTTCGAAGGTGAATTCTTGAAATAAGAGGAGCCATCGGCATATCCGTCCTTCCAAAACGGGCTTATTGACTAGGTACTTCAATGCGGAGTGATCAGTAAAGAACTTAAACTTACCTCCTAGGAGATAGTGGCAGAAATTCTGGAGCGAGTACACCATTGCGAGGGCCTCCCTCCCCATGGTAGTGTAATTCCACTCCGCATTGGATAGTTTGCGGCTGGAAAAGTAGACTGGGTGGTCAACTGTCGTCTCCCCTCGTTGCACCAAGACAACCCCAAGTGCAATACCGGAAGCATCGATATGCACATGGAACTGCTTATCCCAATCTGGATGGACCAGAATGGGCGTTGTTGCCAGCTTCTCCTTTAGAGTGTCAAGGGCCAAATTTCAGTCATCCGTCCATTGGAACACCTCGGACTTCCGTAGTAACTTTTCCAAAGGAGAAGTGATCTTCACATAGTTCCTAATAAACCATCTATAATAACCTGTGTGCCCCAACAGTGACCTCAACTGCTTCACCGTTTCCGGGGCTTCCATGTGGACGATCACAGCTACCTTGGTGGGGTCGACGAAGACCCCTTACCTGCACACCACATGTCCTAGGAGCGTTCTGAAGGGAACCGAAAAGATGCATTTCGTCAGGTTCAAGGAAATTTGCAATTGTCGACACCGATCAAACATTATGCGTAGTAGGGTGGTGTGGTCTTTCAAAAAACTATCGATGGTCCAATCATCCATGTAGACTTCCAGGAACTTATGAATGTATTCCCAGAAAGCAGCTATGACAATCCTGGAAAACACAGCGGGGGATTTCTTCAACCTGAACGACATCACGTGATATGCAAAAGACCCCCACTCGGTGGTGAATGTCGTTTTCGTCTTGTCCTCTTCTGCAATGTGCACCTGATGGTATCCTGAGAACCCATCAGTGAAGGAGTAGGCCTCATTTTCTGCAACATTGTCCAACACTTCGTCACTGAATGGGGTGGGAAATGGGTCATGGATGCAGGCATTGTTCAAACTTTGGTAATCCACATAGACGCGGATTTCTGACTTGTCCTTCTTATTTTGAATGACGATGGGACTCACCCACTCTGCTTCTTCCACAGGAAAGATTAGACCTACCTTCAGCATTTTATCAATCTCCATCTTGACTTTCTCCTTGATTCGTGGGTTTCGCTGGTAAGTTCGATGCTTCACTGGCTTTGCATCCGGTCTCAACACAATTCGCATTTCTCCGAGGTCCCCTTTGATGCCTTTTAGATCCGAAACCGATGAAGGGAATAGGTATTCATATTCCTAGAGGAGACTAAAAATTTCCTTTGTTGTCTCCTCATCCCAGTAGTCCCCAAATGTAGCTAGTTTGGGTTTTTCCTTCGTACCGATGTTTAGCTTCTTTGTCTTCAGTGGAAGTAGATGAACTCCTTCAGTGGTAGGCTCTTCTTTAATGTTCCACTCGCCTTCTGTCTCTTCAAAGTATAGGTGCCTCAGGTCCTCCAAAATGTCATCCTCTGGCTCTCTATCGATCTGTTGGCAAGCCAACTTACGTCTGCCATCAGGATTTCGTACTAATGGCCTCCCGTCGGTGCTCGAATCGTAGAAAAATAGTACCCCTTTTATGGCCTGTAATGCTTGGGACACCAGCTCTATCCTCCCCTCGAATGAAAAGCACTAAACAAATTTATTCGAAACCTCATGGCAAGAACTGGTCCCTCTATTTCTTTCTTCTTCTAAGTACCAGGCATATGGGATGGTATCCAGGGAGTGGACAAATCGAGTACCCACAGCTCCTCTGGGTACCCGACACTTTGCTACTGCTCCTGACAGGCTTTTAGGTGGTCCCTCGGATCAAAAGTTCCTTGGTACCTGTGCTTGATTTGAGGTCCTTCGTATTCCTTGAACCGCGCCCTCAAAGCCTCCACCACACAACTCCACCACGACAGGGAGTTGCAATGATTTTTCCACCACCTGGCTAATGTGGACTGGAGTGCTACGTCCAAGAGTGGTATCTTTTTTTCCTCCGGTACCTTGTCTTCCACCTTTGCAATGAAGGTATTTATTGCGTGCATGTTGGACAACTTGGGGTACCCCCTTATCTCAACGCCAATCCAATGGACTCTGGAAATATGGGCACATCTCCTCGTGCTGGTCTCATGCCCACCTTACTTCCAGTCCTCCCAAGCTAGTTCTGACACCAACTCTGAGCTCTGGACACTGTGCCAGATTACGGAGCCGGTTGCTGTCGGGTTAATATAACCCTCCCGCTTCCTTGCTGTCATATGATAGAGGTTGTCCATTATCTGAGCATCCTCCCTATTATCCATAGTTTCTACATATCTCGGACCTTGATACGGGTCAAGAGGCTGAGTGACTCGGACCTCTCCATCTTCAAAAATCATCAGCTCCTTTTTTAGGTCGATGATGGCGTAGTTTTCAAAATCCCAGTCGATTCCTAGCAATGCAGGGTATGGATCTTTGCCTCCCATAATATCGATGACCTCAAAGTACGTGCAAGTATTTACCCCTGCGATGTTGACCTCGACATCTTCGAGTCTGTCGATCGGCACAATGCAGTACTGGTTCGCCATCCTAATCTGGATTGGTGAGTAAGTCAATCGTGGCCACCCAAGAGCCTCCCATGTCTTCCGAGGTAGGATATTGACGTCAAATCAAGCATGGTGTCTCTGATCTGAAATCTCACAACCTACGTGTTTAGCCGGAACTCTTTTCTCATTCTTCGCTTGTTCCACTTGACCTGCTGTACATACTGGGGTGCTGTGTTCGAGGATTCCCTCGGTCCTGTGTTCCCCTCCAGTACGTCCTCCAGGGTATTCTTGAGCCATTCCTGCATCGAAGCATTGTTAATAATTTTGAGGAATAGGTGGAGCCATTCCTCAATCAGAGCCCCCGTAGCGCTCAGTTCTCTGGTATCGGTCTTCATGGGCAGCTCAATACCTTTGTCTCCCCCCCAACTGGGCAAAGGTCTTGACCGTCTCCTGGAAATATTTCTTCTACGCTTCCGGCCTGATTAGTTGTTTCAGGGATGTGGGCCTGATCACCCGTATCGGCTCCTTTTCACGAGCATCCTTCCCCATTTTATTTCCTCCTCGTGTCACTATGGCTAGATTCTGCATGGCTAGAGTCACTGTCCCTCGAGGTTCTGCGTTTACCAGATTCGTGCCCCTCTGCCTTTCTCATTCCTCCCACTTCTTGATAAGCTCAGGGCAGTCCTCTGTTGTGTGGGTGTTCACGTGGCACTGGGAACACCATGGTCTTCTGGGTAGGGGGCATTCACGGACCACGTGACCCTCCTGATCATAGTTGTATCATTTCAGCGGACCTCATCCCCCTGTGCGCCCCCCGTGAATACCACCTCCTCTGCCTCTGGGAGTCTCATTCACCCTGTAGGAGGGCCGGTCGAATCGGTCTGCTAGTGCGTCTAGAGCTCTGCACTGTTTGGTGTTGTGAGTCATGGAAGCACATAACTCATAGTATACGTTGTTCGAAACATTGGAGTAATTCTGCAGAATCGGACACGTCCGAGGTTGATGACCCACCGTCCAACAAATTTCACAATACTCTGTTGGGGCTTGGGTTGGTTGAGGTGGGAACCCTGCATACAGTTGTTGTGGCAGATAGATCCCTTTCGGGTTTATCGGCGCACCACCCCCGATAGGTGGAGTCCCCTGTACTGCTGAGACTAAGGGCCCCACTCTAGGGCTATGCAATCGAGGACACTCAATTGCCACGTGTCCTTCTACCAGGCAGTGTGTGCACCAGACGTTCGACCTGGCTGGTTTTATAGGCTGCATCTCCTTTATTTTTTCAGTTAGATTGGAAATCTGATGTTGCAGTCCCAGTAGGGATGGGTCTTTCAGGGTCGACCCTCCCCTATATTCCTGAGGGTAGCCCACCATTGCCTCTATCTTCATAGCCTATTCCAAAGCATCCTGCAAGTTGTTGATATTTTTCTAGGTGAGGGGGGTTCATGTCAAGGGAAGCAGAGCCTTGATGAACCAGTTCCTCTGATGGTTTGGGTTGGTTGGGTAGCTGAGTTTCCCAATCGCATCTTTGAACCTGTGCATCAGCTCCCACACAGTCTCTCCTTCTCTTTGCTTGATCTCCCATAGTTCGGATAGACCTTGCTGGTCTGTTTGGGGAAGCTTAAATACTTGGAAAAAATCTCACTTGATGTCTGCAATTGTTGGATTCGGGTGGGCCTCTGACCACTTGATGAACCAACACAATGCCCTTTCTCTTAGCGTGGTTTGGAATTATATTAGCTTTCCTGAATCTGGCGTCTGTCGATCCCTCCATATGGCTTCACAAAGGTACCAGTGTTGTTCCACATCATCGTTACCCCACCCACAAAATTATGGGTACCGGGTGAATGAACCTGCCATATTCACTTGCGGAGCTGTGACTAGAATGAACCCTCCAGGTGCTGGTTGCATAATTATACCACTAGTAATTGCTATACTACCAGTAACAATGCTATTAGTGTGCATCTTTGCTGACAATGGACTGTTATGCATTCAACTCAAATCTTGTAACTTAACAAAAATATCACTTAAAGGTTTATAGAGTACCAGGGGAAGGTAGGGATCCTTCCCATTCAAAATTTGGGAAGTAGGAATACATGGAGATATGAATGCCGTCCTTTCTTGGAATAATCGCTACATCGCGACATACCACTCGCCATCGGAACCTTCTTCGAGCCGCACATCTGCATCTCCTTCATTAGACATCATATCCCTCTTCCTCCTCGCTGGGCTTCCATGCACCCGCCACAGTCCCACAATGGTCCCTTCCATCTCCTGGGACTCACCTGGCCTTCCATATCCATTATCCTCTGAGGCACCTCCTCTTGATCCTCCCTACTACTCCCTCGTCGTTTTAACTCCCGCATCACCCTTTCTCACCACCTGTCAGCGATCTGCGCCCTCTGATGTGCACGTCGGTCCCTCAACCTCCTTGCGGTCTTAGCATCCATTCCCCCACTCCCTCGCTTCACATTTCACGTAGAATTTGTCCCTCAGGCCCTTCTCCCAACACTCGAGGTTTATGCTTCCATGCTCGATTTCTGGAATTCCATCAGCCCTTTGTCCACCATCAGGGCCTTAATCCACAATGGAATTTCCTTAAGAAACTTCCCTCTTAGCCTGGATCGGAAGATAGCCTCAGCTCTGGAGAAGGAATGGTAGCACTCTGCAGCAAACTCCACAATATACCCGTCTAAGGTAGACTCTACCTAGAAATATACAGCGCGGGTCAACTCAGTATCCAGCCGATGCAGGGCCACCAGATCTCCGTGCACCCACTTGCGGTTGATCTTCCATGATTTATCCTTAGTCACCTTGGTCTGCAACGTCCACAACCAATTATAGAGGTCACTAGGGAATTTTCCCTAGAGGATCTCCTAGGTATCACTGGCGGAATCTGAGAAAAGGACTAGATCCTTGAGCACCTTCTCCTTTTGATTCGTTAGCTCCGGTTGCTGAGCTATAAATTGGTCCAGGTGGTTATCCCACCATCTCCGTATTTCTCCTTCGAAGATCCTTGATACCATGATCTAGTTCCCTTAATGAAGTTTAGGGTCCCGACAACAGAACCATTTGTTGGCGAGAAAACAGGTCTCGCGGGCAAGACCCAGGTTCAAGGATTGGGGCCAACAAAGGAGTCCGCTGTAGTCTAGAACCATGCCAGAATTTTCACCCTACTCGGGAGAACAGAGAGTCTCACCCGAGGCATGCTGGGACCACATGCAGAAGGGGAACAGACCGGTAGTGGCAGATGGATCCGCAACTCAAAGTTAGCATAGAATCATTTGCATACATAACATGATACGTAGAAGATCATCTCAGAACATTATGTAGATACTAAGCAAATAGAATTTTAAGGTACCACAGACATCATGCATGCATGTACCTCATATAACAAGACAACAACCTTCAGATATATTAATAACCTTTAGCTGGATCCACAATTACATCGCTCAACAGGAAGAGCTTAAAGTTCTGTTACAAACGTCCCACAAGATAGAGAGATAGATAATACAGCCATGATAGATCAATAGAATCCTAGGAACTACAAGGATATCATGCTCAGGACAGAGCTCTTCTGCAGCGTCTACTCGATCCTCTTCAATCCCTTTGCATCTGTGCATAATCTCCTTTTCGGCTAGGTGACGGCCTATTTATTCACCTGCCATCGCAACTGCTAGTTTCTCTTGTGTTCTTCTTCAGCTGCTTTCGACTTCTTTCTGTTGCCCATGAGTTCCGCTATCTGTTCTCTGTCGTATCTTCTCTTCGTCTGCACTTATCTGTGTTAGCCTCATCAGCTATCTCCTATTCCTCCGCAACCTCGGCAGCTCCGCTACCTACCATTGTTGCGCCTGCCATGTGTCGATCCGCAACCCAAAATCTATTCCTTATTCAAAATTCAAAACAAGGGCCCCAAAACAACCCGCTTCAAAATTTCTATAGTATAAATTCCTTGACCAAGGAAGATCTCACCCTTCTGCTACCAAACTTCCAACCCCATAAAATAATGCATCAGCCCTAGATCCTTCATGTCGAATTCTGCAGCTAAATTCTCCTTGCAGTCCCTGATGAGCCTAGATGATCCTGTCAAAAATAGATCATCTATAGACAGTACCAATATAAGAGGCTCACTCCCTACTCTTAGATAGTAGAGATTGGGATTTGGGTCACTCTTGACAAACCCCATCTTCTACAAGTAGTTGTCGATTCGTCCATACCAAGCTCTAGGGGCTTGCTTTAGTCCATACAAGGCTTTCTTAAGCCTGCACACATGAGTCTTTTGTTCATGCGTCTCGAAGCCCTTTGGTTGTTCAATGTATACTTCCTCTTCTATCACCTCATTCAGGAACGTAGTATTGACATCCATCTGGTGAATCTCCCATCCCATTTGTGCAGCTAGGGATATCACGTATCTAATGGAAGTATATCGGGCTACTGGGGCGAAGGTTTCTTCATAATCTATCCCTTCCTTCTGAGCGTACCCCTTAACCACAAACCTGGCTTTAATTTTGTCGATGCTGCCATCTGTAGCATATTTGATCTTGTAGATCCATCTCGAACCTACAACTGATATGTCCTGAGGTCTCGAAACCACTTCCCAGACATCATTCGTCATGATGGAATTGTATTCTTCCACTATCGCATCTACCTACACCTGGTGCTAAGCTGCCTCCTGAAAACTAGAGGGTTCCCCAACCTGTGCTACCAAAGCTTGGTACCTTCTAGGCTACCTGTGCTGCCTCTTGTCATTTCTGGGGGCTCCGACGAAGTCTTCTGCGTCCCTTAGAATTTGTTGCAATTCCCTACTCGTTCTACCACTGGTAGTGAGCGGATTTACCTACTCCCCTTCCTGCAAGTCCTCGAGAGATGTATCCCTTGGATCCGTGTGCCTTGGAGAGGCACTCATATTACCCTTCACAGGTCGTTGAGGTTGGACCAACGGATCCTCCTCAGACTGCGTAGCAGAAGGCATCTCTCGGTATTTTCTGAAGGCCCTTTCCTCCATGAACTTCACATCCCACCACACTACAACTTTCTTGCTCTCCAGAATGTAAATGCGATAAGCCTTTACATTCTCACTGTATCCCACCAAATATCCTTTTTCCGTAGTCATATCCAGCTTCTTCCTCTTCTCTTCGATCACATGACAATATGTCGCACTGCCAAAGATCTTAAAGTGGCTTACCTCAGGCTTGCTGCCAATGAAAACACTTTTTGGAGTGATCTTACCCAATGTGTTGTGAGGAATCATGTTCTGAACGTAGAAAGTTGTATTACAAGATTTAGCCCATAGGAATTTGGGCATGTCTTGATCATACAGCATTGCCCTTTCAGCCTCGACAATAGTTCTATTCTTTCTCTCTACCACACCATTCTGCTCTGGATTATATGGAGCGGTCTACTCTCTTCTTATGCCTTCCCTTGCGCAGAACCCTGTGAAGTCTTTATCAACGTACTCTCCACCATTGTCTGATTGCAATACCTTGATCTACTTCCCTGTCAAATTTTCTAACAAAGCTTTAAACTCTTTGAACCGACTGAAGACATCGTCCTTGGTCTTTAGAAAGTAGATCCAAGTCTTTCTGGAATGATCATCAATAAAGGTGACGAAATACTCGGCACCACTAAGAGCTCTAATGGACATTGGTCCATAGATATCTGAGTGTATTAAGCCCAACACACACATAGCCCTATTGTTGCTTCTACGATACGCTGCCTTGGCATACTTTCCCAATACGCACCCTCTGCAGACATCATCTCGCTTGGTGCTCAATTTTGGAACTCCCGTGACAATCTTCTTGAGAATCCTTAACGCCCCATGGTGCAAGTTGTAGAAATTTTTGAATCTTATACGTATGCAAAAATTATTACTGTTAATCTAGTTAAGCTCCTCCTACTTTAGATAAGTTATCAACTAAATAAATTCAAGTTAACATCGAAGCAAAACACATAACAGATCTCTACCAATTCAGATCTAGAACAAGCACATGCACATATTGACAAAGTGACATAGTTATTTCTGGACAAATAGTCCCCAGAAAAACCCAATGTGGGAAAATCGGTCTCTGGTTGCTGGAGGGTTCTATTATTAAGAATATTTCTGAATACACAATTCTAGGTTCTAGATCTGGAAAACCCGACAGAGAAAACACTAGATCTATAGCTCTTTGGCTGATCTAGGGCCAAAATAATGACTGATCCACACCCTCAAACGGGATTTACAGAAATCAACCAAGATTAGGGCCTAGAAACCCCAACGCTGTCCCTGAAAGGCTTTGCGTCAGCCTCTGAAGCCCCTGAAAGCCTCTGCGTCAACCTTGGATGGCCTCCAAACCCTCAGCGCTGCTTAGGAAGGGACTACATTACCCCAGAATGGGTGACGCAATCACTATGCTGCCCCTAAGGGTCTCTGCGTAACCCCTGAACAGTTTCCTGAAAATTATGCTGTCCTTGCTGCTATTGTTGCCTTCCTCTGCACTGTCCTTAAGCTGATCCCTACCTCTTTTGTATTCTAGACCCTAGGATCAGATCATCCCCTTGGTCTAAATTCCCCTCTCCACAACTGAAACACTTCTGAGTATTCTTAGCAACCGCACCCTAGAATCTCAGCTTAGCTTCAGTGCTCTGCCTCTATGTATCTTTACAAATGACCCCAAGGCTTTCCTTTATACTTTTCTCGTTGACAAATCAACGGCCATGATCAGATCTTGAATCAATGGCTAAGGTTAAAGGAAAGCTTGATCCGTGTGACTTAAGAAAATTTCATCACATGTTTAATTAAATTCACTTTAATTATTTAAGTTCCCTAAGTTTTAACTTAGGAAATACATTAAAATAACTAATTAATTTAATATCTCCTAAACCAGATGAAATTTCCCAAATCCATTTCTGGGTCTTGTAGATCAGGTGAACTTTAGTCCCTCCACAAAGTTTGGGAGCTAGAGCACAATTGATGCTACCCCAAATACACAAAATCTCAACACTCCCTCTTAGCATCAAGGGTGTGCTCTAGCAATACATCACACTTATGCATTACATGACTTTGAGTACTGGTTCTGTGTTGTTGAAGCTTGGCCTCGTGCCACTCAACTCTACACTCCTGCTGCCATTCTGTACTGCTGCCCATTACTCTACCACTGCCACTGCAACTACTGTACTGCAGCTCCCTCTTCTTCTGAAGACCACCCTTTCCTCTATTGGAAGCGGTTCTTGACCATCCCCATCTTCTCTCTGAAGTAAGTGAACTTGATCTTACTTAGAGCCTTTGTGAGGATATCTGTCACTTGTTCACCTGTAGGAGTGTATCGTAACTATACTGCTCCCTTCTGGACCTAGTCCCTGATAAAGTGACACCGAATGTCAATGTGCTTCGACCGGTCATGAAACACAGGATTTTCAGAGAGCTTGATGCAACTCTGATTATCACGCATGATCACGGTTGGCTCTATCTGTTTCTTGAGTAAGTTCAAGAGCAATTTGTAGAGCCATATGGCCTCACACAAAGCCATGCTTGCTGCCATGTACTCTGCCTCGGCTGAGCTCAGTGCTACAGACTTCTATTTCCTGCTGCACCAGGAGGTCATTCCTGATCCGAGACTGAAGCAATACCCACTGGTACTTTTCCGATCTACTGTGCTTCCAGCCCAATCTGCATCTTTGAACCCACTCAACTGGATTTCATTTCCCTTGGTGTACTTTAGCCCATACTCAACTGTCCCTCTCAAGTATCTGAGAATATGTTTGGCTGCTGCCCAGTGAGCCCTCCTTGGTTCCACCATGAACTGACTGAGGGTATTCACTGCATAACAGATGTCTAGTCTCGTGTTGACCAGATACATTAATGACCCAATGAGCTATCTGTACAATCTGGGATCAGCCTCATCATCCTCTGATGTGTCTATCTTCTTCCTGTTAGTGACCATTGGCATGGCCATGGGTCTACAATCTTCCATCTGAAATCTTTTTAGAATCTCTGTCGTATATCTTCCTTGTCCTAGGAAGACTTCCCCTTCCTACTGCCAAACTTCTAACCCAAGAAAATAGTGCATCTGCCCCAAGTCCTTCATGTCGAATTATGTTGCCAGATTTTCTTTGCAATCTTTGATGAGCTTGGATGACCCAATCAAAAACAAGTCATTGACATACAGAACAAGAATAAGCGGCTCATCTCCTACTCTTAAGTAGTACGATTTGGGATCTGCGTCACTCTTGACGAACCCCATCTTCTGCAAGTAGCCATCAATCCGACCATACCATGCCTTGGGAGCTTGTTTCAAGCCATACAAGGCTTTCTTAAGTCTACAAACATGAGTCTTCTGCTCATGTGTCTCGAAGCCCTCTAGTTGCTCTATGTACACTTCCTCCTCTATCACACCATTCAAGAACGCAGTCTTGACATCCATCTGGTGAATCTCCCATCCCATCTGCACTGCCAAAGAGATGATGGATCTGATAGAAATGTACCGTGCTACTGGAGCAAAGGTTTCCTCATAGTCAATGCCTTCTTTCTGGGCATGCCCCTTTGCTACAAATCTTGCTTTGAATTTCTCTATGCTGCCATCTGCAGCATATTTGATCTTGTAAATCCACCTGGATCCTACAACAGATCTATCCTGTGGTCTAGGGACTACTTCCCAGACATCATTTGTCATGATGGAGCTATACTCCTCTACCATGGCATCTACCCATACCTAATGCTGAGCTGCTTCCTGAAAGGTAGAAGGCTCTCCAACCTGAGCTACCAGTGCCTGATATCTGTCAAGTTGTTTCCTTATCCTCTTCCCTTCTCTAGGTGTTCCAACAAATCCTTCTGCATCTCTAAGAATATGTTGGAGTTCTCTGCTCGGTCTCCCATCAGTGGTGGCTGGTCTCACCTGTTCTTCGTTGAAGGAGCTTCCCTCAGAACAATTGTGCCTTGGAGAGGCACTGGACCTCTCCTCCAGAGGTTGTTGAGGTTGTACTAGTGGAGCTTCCTCAATCTGCGTATCTGTGGCCATCTCTCGAGATTTCCTAAAGGCCTTCTCCTCCAGGAATTTTACATCCCTTCTTACCACGAATTTCCTACTTTCTGGAACATAAACGCGGTATGCTTTTGCATTCTCACTGTAGCCCATCAAAAAACCCTTTTCTGCAGTTTGATCCAGCTTCTTCCTCTTTTCCTCTGCAACGTGGTAGTATCCTGTGCTGCCAAATATCCTGATGTGGCTCACCTCTGGCTTGCTGCCTGTGAACACACTTTCGGGAGTCACCTTCCCCAAAGCTCTATTTGGAATTTTGTTCTGAATATAAACTGCAGTGTTGCAGGCCTCTACCCATAAGAATTTGGGCATTTCCTGGTCGTACAACATTGCCCTTGCAGCTTCCATTATGGTCTGATTCTTCCGTTCTGCAACTCCATTTTGTTATGGATTGTAAGGAGCTGTCCACTCTGTCTTGATGCCTTCCTATGCACAGAAATTTGTGAAGTCTTTATCGATATGCTCTCCACCGTTATCTGATCTTAACTTCTTGATCTTCTTTCCTGTAGAGTTTACCAATGCTTTGAAATCTTTAAACCGATTAAAGAATTCATCTTTGGTCTTCAGAAAATAAATCCAAGTTTTCCTAGAATAATCATCAATGAAGGTGGCAAAATATTTTGCCCCACTAAGAGTTGTTGTAGACATCGGACCGCAAATGTCAGAGTGTATTAACTCTAATACACATTTGGCTCAACTGTTGCTTCTTGGAAATGCTACCTTAGCGTACTTCCCTAGTATGCATCCTGTGCAAACTTCGTCTCTCTTTGTGCTAAGTTCAAGAGCCCCTATGACAGTATTTTTTAGAATCCCCAAGGCTCCATGATGTAGATGCCCCATCCTTCTGTGCCATAACTCATTTAGATCTCTGTCATCTGTACTACCGATCAGGGCCACCGGAGATTTAAGCTGGAGCTTATACAGCTTGTGACTCCTTACTCCAATTTGTGCCTTTTTGCTCCAGTTAGGGTGTTTAACATACACCTTATCTTGAATGAAGTATACGTCATAGCCCTTGTTCTAAAGTTGAGACACCGAGAGTAAGTTCATCCCTAACCCTGGTACATGCAGAACATTCGTGGCTCGAATCTTGTGGGCATCCTTTGTCTAAAATGTTACGGTACCTCTCCCAATGGGGGTATATTTTGCCTTATTTCCCATAGTTATTTGGAAATTTATCTGCTCTTCTTGATAGCTCGAAAAAAATTCTTGAACACCCATCATATGAGCAGATGCTCCACTGTCAATATTCCAAACTCCTGGAGGAGCTGTGCTTGACACACAAGCAAGATCCTCCTCTAGTCTGGATGCTAACACCTTCATGTCATTTTCCCTCTGCATTTCTGCGTGCTCTGGAGGACTACGTGAGTCCCTTTGACTGCGTGAACCCTTCCTTTGGTCCATGCCAGATCCTCCCTTCCTGTTCTAGCCCTTGTTCCTCTGATGCCATGTAGAAATTTCTGAATCTTATACGTATGCAGAAATTATTACTGTTAATCTGGTTAAGCTCCTCCAACTTTAGATAAGTTATCAACTGAATAAATTCAAGTTAACATCGAAGCAAAACACATAACATATCTCTACCAATTCAAATCTAGAACAAGCACATGCACATATTGACAAAGTGACACAGTTATTTCTAGACAAATAGTCCCCAGAAAAACCCAATGTGGGAAAACCGGTCTCTGGCTGCTGGAGGGTTCTATTATTAAGAATATTTCTGAATACACAAGTCTAGGTTCCAGATCTAGAAAACCTGACAGAGAAAACACTAGATCTACAACTCTCTGGCTGATCTAGGGCCAAAATAATGAGTGATCCACGCCCTCAAATGAGATTTACAGAACTCAGCCAAGATTAGAGCCTAGAAACCCTAGTGTTGTCCCTGAAAGGCTTTGCGTTAGCCTCTAAAGACCCTGAAAGCCTCTGCGTCAGCCTCTGAAGCCCCTGAAAGCCTCTGCATTAGCCTTGGATGGCCTCCAAACCCTCAGCGCTGCTCAGGAAGGGACTGCATTACCCCAAAATGGGTGACGCAGTCACTACACTGCCCCTAAGTGTCTCTGCGTAACTCCTGAAGGGTTTCTTGAAAATAACGTTGTCCTTGTTGCTGTTGCTACTGCCTTCCTCTGCGTTGTCCTTGAGCTGATCTCTGCCTCTTGTGTATTCTAGACCCTGGGATCATATCATCCCCTTGGTCTAAATTCCCCTCTTTGTAGCTGAAACACTTCTGAGTATTCTTAGCAACCCCACCCTAGAATCTTAGCTTAGCTTCAGTGCTCTGGCTCTGTGTATCTTTAAAAATAACCCCAAGCCTTTCCTTTATACTTTTCTCATTAACAAATCAACGACCATGATCCAATCTTGAATCAATGGCTAAGATTAAAAGAAAGCTTGATCCGTGTGACTTAAGACAATTTTATCAGATGTTTAATTAAATTCACTTTAATTATTTAAGTTCCCTAAGTTTTAACTTAGGAAATACATTAAAATGATTAATTAATTTAATATCTCCTAAACTAGATGAAATTTCCCAAATCCATTTCTGGGTCTTGTAGATCATGTGAACTCTAGTCCCTCCACAAAGTTTGGGATCTAGAGCACAATTGATGGTACCCCAAATACACAAGTGCCCCATTCTCCTATTCCATAGCTCATTCAAATCGTTCTCATCAGTGTTGCCTATAAGCATCATTGGAGATTCGAGTTGTAACTTGTAGATTTTGTTGCTCTTGACTCCGATTTGTGCCTTCTTCCAACTCGGGTGTTTGACATATACTCTATTGCCAATGAAGTAAATGTCATAGCCCTTGTTTTGAAGTTGTCACACAGAGAGTAAATTCATCCCCAACCCAGGCACATGCAGCACATTGGTGGCCCGAACCTTGTTACAGGCTTCTGTTTGAAATACTATGGTACCTCTTCCAACAGGGGTACATTTCGCTTTATTGCCCATGGTGATCTTAAAGTTCATCTGCTCTTCTTGGTAGCTTGAGAAACATTCTTGCACTCCCATCATGTGAGTAGAAGCTCCACTGTTGATATACCAGATCTCAGGAGAAGCAGAGCTTGACACGCAAGAAAATTCTTCTTCTAATCTGGATGCCATAACTGAAACGTTGTAATCCATCTGTTCTTTCATGCTTCCCTTCCTTTCTGGAGAACTATGTGAACCCTTCTACATTGCTACTATAGCAACGTCTAAATCACGTTCTATCGCCGGCTCTCTGCTCCTTTTACTCATCTTTGCTCTGATACCATGTGAAAATTTCAATTCGGAAATTACTTCTGTAGTGATAGATTTATTTCTCCTACTTATTGTTTCTGATAAGTTATTTACAGAGTTCTTCAGTAAATTTTGAAATAAATACTACTGCAGCATTCACTTAAGTATATGCAAAGAATATAACAGTAAGAACTACAAGCATAAGAATCAATCACATAAACACAGTTATTTTTGGCAAATTATCCCCAGAAAAACCCGAAGGCGGGAAAAATGGTGCAGCAGATGAGGGTTTATATATTATTCTTTAGCAATGAAATTCTTTACAAGGAAATGATTGGCAAACTTCTTAGAAAACACCTGAGATAAATTCTCACAATCCTTCTGAAGAAATTCCTAACACCAGGGAGGCTCCCAGCTCCCTCTGCGTGTCTCTTTGCGTAGTGCCTGCGTGTGACTGCGTCACTCTGTGTGGGCACTCTGTGTTGCTGCTCTGCGCTGCCTTCTCTGGCCTTCTGCGTCTCTCTCTCCTCGACCTCTGTCACTATTGACCCCCTCTGGTTCCTCTGCTCTGCAACTCTGCCCTGTAACTCTCCCTCTGAAATCGAATTCTATTCCTTCATAATCGACTTCCTTCAGGTTACTGAGTGTGTGCCTGGCTTACTTTCCAAATGACCCTCAAACCTTCTTTTATAATCTTCTCATTGATGAATCAACAACCCAGATTAGAAGTCTAATCAATGGCTAAGATTAAAACTTGACTTGATCTTCGTTCTCTAGAAGATTCACACTCTATCTTATTAATACCCATTAATTATTTAATTTCTCTAAGTTTAGACTTAGAGTCTCCATTAAAATAATTAATTATTTTAATAAGACATGAACTGAGTGGAATTTTCACAAACGGTTTTTGGGTACTTTGGAATACTGATGTCCAAGCCCCCCCACAAATTTTGAGACTTGGAACACTTTCCGATGCTACAAAACTCAACAGTTCTTTGACAACATATTGATTTACAGCCAAACTTGGGAGGAGCACTTGTAGCATGTGGAGGCAATGTTGTGTATCCTAGAGGCGCTGTCGTTCTATGCCAAACTATCTATGTGTGAGTTTGGGTTGACCAAGATGCTTTATCTGGGGCATATCATCGGTGTTGATGGAGTACAGGTGCATGAGGAGAAGATTAGGGCCATACAGGATTAACCAGAGCCCAGAAATGTGACAGAGCTTCAGGGTTTTGTGGGCATCTGCACCTATATCCGGAAGTTTGTGAAGGGCTTATCACAGTTGGCAGCACCCCTTATGGACTTGACCAAGAGGGGGCATTTTCTTGGACCACCACAGCGCAGGAGGCCTTTGAGCGCCTCAAACAGGTGATGAGCAGTTGTCTCATGCTAGCACTCCTGGATTTCACTCAGCCTTTTGTCAGGGAGTGTGATGCATCAGGAGTGGGGGTTGTTTTGATGCGGAGAGGGCACCCCATAGCTTTTGAGAGTTAGAAGCTACTTCCCCATGACAGATTGTACCCCATCTACGATAAGGAAATGCTAGCCATCATGCATGCCCTAGCCAAGTTCCAACAGTACTTGGCGGGGAACAGATTTCGAGTGAGGACTGACCACAACAGCCTCGGGTTCTTTTTGGAGCAAAAACAGCTACAGGAGTGGCAGCAGAAGTGGGTGAGCAAGCTCCAGGCCTACGACTTTGACATCAAGTATGTCAAGGGGAAGCACAATGTAGTGGTGAATGCATTGTCGAGGAGGTCAGCTTCCCTTTATTTGATGAGCATTGCTCCAAATTGGAAGGCCCAACTGTTGGTGGAGTATTCCAAGGATTGGTTTGCATGTGAATTCCTTGATGGACCGGTGACTGATGATAGATACCGGGTGATGGAGGAGGTGATATACTACAGGGACTGGATCTACTTGGTGGCCAAATCCCATGTAATATTCCTAACGGTAAATTATAGTAATAACAAGCACTCAAAAGACATTAAGCAAACAGCAAAAAAAAATCACACCATCAGAACGCAAATTAAGCCATAAAACTGAGTTGAGCCATTTTATTAATTTAGGAAAATGTGTAGAATGGAGGTGTTGGAATGAAGGCACCTGGGCTTGCGCAAGGCAAGCTAGAGAAGCCCTCTGAGTTAATGCTGAAATTCCCCACTGATGGTACGTTGTTTGGTTGTAGCTCTGTGCTGCAATCTGCTAGAAATGTTGTTGTTACTCCGAATGAAATGTTGCTGGGGCCTGCTACACTGCTCAAAAAATTATGGGACTTTAACCCTAAACTCTACTCAAGAAACCCACAATAACCCGCGAAGGGTTTGCCAAATGCTTCACCCTGGAAATTGACCCTCTTGGGCTTGGCTCACTATGTTGTTGGGTAAATCGATTCTCCTGTAAATCCGGCTGCTGGAAGTTTCTAAAATGCCAAGAAAATCCCTCTTAGGAAGCTCCAAGCCTCCTCACCAAGTCTCCTCCAAAATCTCCCTCACTACTCTAGCTCTCGGAGTAATCCTCCTCAATGACTGCGCTGTTATGGATGCCATT